>JAAGKR010013735.1:0-13274 GCA_011419295.1 Clarias macrocephalus
CCACCAAAAAAATGTACACATCTGCTCATTGTATATGCTGCTACTGTACATACAAAATGGTTGGACCAGTTGTTATAATGTGTCAAGCATGTTTTCAAGACATTTATATTGGCCTTTTTGCATCCTGAAATGAAAAGAAAAAAAAAAAAAAACTCGAGTAAATATTGACTTCACCAATGGAAAGGAATTTGGTAACGTATTAAATTAATTAATGACCAGTCCGGTCTCTAAAACACCTGGCTGCCATGGATGCAGCACATGAAGACGTCACAGCAGACGTCTGCAGAGGCGGGATATGTAATTTTAAGGTATTCTTTCTGTGCATTGTAATGAGAACATGAATCTGTGGCCAGACGGACAGCACCATCAAAATATCATTGCTGCAAGCTTAAAGTTTGTGGGAGAACATTTACACTTCACAGCAGTATTGGCAAAATGATAAAACTAAGATTGAGCTTTTTGGAAAGAACACGCAGCACTGCATCTGGCGTAAAAAGGGCCACTGCATATCATCATGAAAACACCATCCCAACCATAAAGTATGGTGGAGGAAACACCATGATTTGGGCTTGCTTTGCTGCATCAGGGCCTGGCCATCTTGCAGGAACAGAGGGAAAGATGAATTCCCAAGTGTATCACAAAATTCTTCAGGATACTGTGAGAATGCCTCTACATCAGCTGAAACTCTACAGAAGTTGGGTGATGCAACAGGACCCCAAAAACACCAGAAGCAAATCCACTATAGAATGGGTTCAGAAAAACAAAGTCCAACTTTTGACTGGCCAAGTAGAGATGCTGTGGAATGACTTGAAGAGAGTCATACACATGAGACGTCCAAAGAATATGACAGAGCTACAGTAAAGCAGTTCTACCAGGAAGAAAGGCCTAAATTCCCCTAGAACGCTGTGCAGGTCTGATCCACAGCTACAGGAAGTACCTGGTTGAGGTTATTGCTGCCAAGGAGGGTCATAATTCCACTACCATTTTAAATGTTGATTGAGTGTGTTCAATAAAGACGTGAAAGATTATTATTATTTATTATTAGTAGTAGTAGTATTATTTTAGCCACATTATATTTGTCAATATCCTTGAATTAGACAAGGATCAGATAGAATTTAATGACAAATTAGTGTAGAAACACATGACATTTTAAACGTTTCACATACTTTTTCTTGCCACTGTACATACAGTGCATCTGACACAAAAACTCTGTAGCAAATCATCAGTCAAAAGAAACAATACTGCTCCTGGTGAACCTAAAATCTCTGCTTCAGTCTCACTATAAGAGTCTTACTGAGGAGCAGGTCATGAGAGATGATCTTACCTCAGTGTCTCCAGTTTACAGTGAGGATTCGCTAGTAAAACAGAGAGAAACGTCACCCCTGAGGCTCCTAGATTATTATAGGACAGATCCAGTTCTCTCAGGTGTGAGGGGTTTGATCTCAGAGCTGAAGTCAGAGCAGCACAGCCTTCATCTGAGACACCACACTGCTGCAACCTGCAGAGACACAATGACACACTTCTGTCTTCATTGACAGATTTACATCTCTGTTTAATACTTAATTTAAACATGTGTGCCTGTAAAATTATTTTTTAAATTCAGAATTCCATAACAAAAGTACCATCACCCATTTATTCTAATTAACTGAATTAACAAAATGTAATTAATAAAGATATTACTAAGCTTAATGTTTTTTTTTTCAAAAGAGAGAGAACCTTAGATGCGTATATGCTAGACATAAGATTAACAAACTTGATAACCAACCACCAGACCACCCAAGTCATCACAGCTTGACATGCACGGGACTAGTAGCCACAAAGCTCAGGGCTGCCTACCCAGCCTACAAATTCCTCCAGGCCAATCAAAGACCCATGAAATACACATGAAATATTAATGCAATCCATTGAGGACCCACCCGACAACCGACAGCACCAAAACGACCCACTGCCAACATCCTTTTATTAGTAGAGTACTTTTTTAGTATGATAACTCTCAGGGTCACCCCACCATTGTTGTTGTTTTGTGCAAAGGTGCCCAATCCCTCCTCTCCACATCGAATAATGAGCTATTACTTTTCTAAGAAATCCGACTGATGGTTGGCTGGTTTTTTCAAATTTCGAGTTTCCAACTCAAGTCCAACTCAAGACTAGGCAGCCGTATTAGCCTCAATGTTCTAAAAAATGTAATCCCCTTATGGAGAGACCACAAACACAGAATGGATCACGTTGCTCATCAGTGTAATCAATCATCAATCATTGTTATGTAGCAGCATCACATGTTTGCTTTTCCTACTATTTTAATTTTACCCGCACGAGAGTATAAGTTTTGCCCCCAGGGCAGAAAAGGTGCCCAAATTTGCCCCATTGACATATAATGCAGATTTGCCGCATAACTACTACAGTATCGTTTGTCGTACAGTAGATCCATGAAAGAGGTGTCAAATTGTGCGGCTCATTCGGGATTGGGGTGCTAAGAGTTTCCTGAGGGGTGGGTGGTTAAGTGCCTGGTTAATTGCCCTCACAGGGGGCAAATAACCGGCCCAAAAATCCCATAGACTTAACATTGATACCAACTTTGATGGATTCTGGTGCAGAGTGAGAATTTGATAGAAATCTTAAGTTTACCACTGAAGAGGCTTGCAAGCTGTGTCAGACAGACCCCGCAAGAGGGTATAGGATTTACCCCCCGGGGGGGGTCCCAAATTTGCCCTAGTGAATTATAATGGGGACTTTGGAGTGTAACTAGAACTGTATAGTTTGTCATACACCCATAAAAGAGGTGTAAAATCGTGCGGCTTATTCTGGATTGGGGTGCTAAGACTTTTTTGAGGGGGCAGGCAGTACATTGGGGCAATTAATCTCCCCAAAAAATCCCATAGACTTTACATTGTGACCAACTTTGATGGATTGAAGCGCAGAGTGTTGGAACATACCTGGCAAGAGGGTATAGGTTTTACGCCCGGGGCAAAACAGATGCCCAAATTTGCCCCCTTGACTTATAATGGGGAATTTGGTGCATGACTAGTCACTTTCTGTTCGTCGTAGACCATTGAAAGAGGTGTCCTATTGTTCAGCTTATTTGGGAATGGGGGGATTGTCATGACTTTTCTAAGGGGCGAGTGGAAAACTGCCCCAGCAGGGGGCAATTAACATACAATGGTAACTTCCGTAGGAACTTTTGAAAATGAATTTAACTATGGATCCCACTGTCATAGAGACACGGGGGAGGGCTCATTTTACTCAGGCAACCAATCAGTCTTTCGCATTTATCATCATTAGCATGCTGTTAGCATGGTGCCAACATGATTAGCATGTTGTCAGCATTATGCTAACAATATTAGCATTTCGCTAGTATTATGCTAATTATATTAGCATGTTGCCAGCATTATGCTAACTATATTAGCATTTCACTAATAACAATATTAGCATGTTGCTAGCATGATGCTATGCTGATTAGCATGTTGCTAGCCTTATGTTAACTATATTAGCATTTTGCAAGCAACATCATTAGAATGTCGCTAACATGATGCTAGGGTGCTTAGCATGTTTCTAGCATGGTGTTTAGCTAATTAGCATGTAGCTGGCATTATGCAAACTATAGTAGCATGTTGCTAGCTACATCATTTGAATGTTGCTAACATGATGCTAGGGTGCTTAGCATGTTGCTAGCATGACTGCTAGCAAGCACCACTCATTTTCTTCAGGAAATGTACCTCTCTAGTTATTATTATTACTAGTTTTTATTATTATTATTAAGTACTATATATATATTATTTTTTCCCGAATGCTATACCGTTGTAATACAACTATTAAGTTCTGTTTTTTTTTTTAGTGAGTAACTCTCAAAGAGATGAACTTACCTCAGTGTCTCCACTTTAGAGTGAGGATTCTCCAGTACAGCACAGAGATATTTCACTCCTGAGTCTGTTAGTTTTTTCCAAGACAGATCCAGTGTATTCACAGTCAGATGCAGTTCTCTTAGTTTGGAGGTTTCTGAGTTGAGCGCTGATACCAGAGCAGACCAACCTCTCTCTTTAAATGTATGACACTGTATACTGAAGAAAATGACATAACATAATGCCATTATGTGAAAACTAACACAAGTACAAATTATCAAACAGGTTCTTAAAGCTTTCTCTGCACCTTATTATTTTTATAAATATCAAAAATTCATTTACTAGTGAGTCGACACATATGTAAATGCTACAACAGGAAATCTACAAAAGTTCTGAAACAGCAATTTGATTAGATGAGAGACATTCAATGAGTGCTGATATAGTGCATAACATCACTGAAAAGTTATAAGTATCAACTGTACAGTATATGTATCACTCCACATCACAGGTGTACAATTGTTAATTCCAGCAGTTAGCAGTGATGTTACAGCCTAACTTTCATGATCAAGTATCTATGAAAAAACAGTTGAGAAAAGTAAAATTATGCTTTTTATTCAGAAGCACTTCAGCTCTACCATTTACTCATATTTATTTACATGGCAGGCTTGTCTTTCACTGTTTGGCGAAAGCATCAACATGTTTTCAGTGTACCAGCTCATAGGCATGTGATCTGTCCATGGCCAACTTAGAGGGCTAAAATACTGTACAAGGACGAAAGGCAAAGTAATCCTGGCATGCTCTGGCATGTTCATAAAGCACAGGGTAAACACACCAAACTGAGACCACTTCCCTTTTAACAGGGAGTTGAGTTCTTTTCAGTGTTCACATACAGTACAGTATGCAAAAAAATCACTGAGTTTGTTTTGAGGGCTGAATTGTATAAAATGCGAAAATACCCCAAAAAGGATTTTCCACAACTCAAATAAAGAATTTTTCCCCCCAAAAAATAAAATAAATAATAAAAGTAACATTAAAGAAAGATCAAGGTGGGCATAATTATACTACTAGCCTAATACATGTTATTCTACAAACACAACAAAATTAAAAGATCACAGTTACAAATGAAAAATGTATAAGGTTAATGTAAACAAAAGGATTTTACAGTTTACAGTTATTATTTTCTGTTATAATATACCATAATTTCATTTAATAAAACATATATTCTGTATTCATATTTTCTTACTTTGCTTTTTTGGATGCTGCAATCACAGGCATCACCTTCACAAGAACCAAATCTGTTACCTTCTCTGGACTAGTATATTTATTCAGGTCAAACTCTTCCAGCTCCTGTGCTGATGTCAGTAACACAAACACCAGAGCAGACCACTGTGAAGAAGAAAGTTTCCTTTGTTTTCCAGATTTCAGGTAGCGTTGAATTTCCTCTTCTAGAGAATCATCATCCAGTTCATTCAGACAGTGGAACAGATTGATGGATTTCTCTGTGGGAAGATCTTCACTGATCTTCCTCTTTATGTACTGAAAAGTTTCCTTTGTGCTCTGGGGGCTTCTTCCTGTCTGTGTTACTAAGGCCTCTAAGAGTTTCTGATTGGACTCCAGTGAGAGACCCAGAAGAAAGCGAAGGAAAAGATCCAGATGTCCAGTCTCACTTTTTAAGGCTTGAACTACAGCAGCCTTGTGGACATCTGAGATTGCATTAAAGGACCGACTATGTTCCAAAACATTTCTCTTTGTCATTTTGAACATCAGGTGCACATACAGAGCTGCGAGATGCTCCTGAACGCTCAGATGAACAAAGCAGTACACTTTACTCTGGTGAAGCCCAAACTCCTCTCTGAAGATCTGCGTACACACACCTGAGTACACTGCTGCTTCTCTCACATCAATGCCACACTCTCTCAGGTCTTCCTCATAGAAGATCAGGTTCCCTTTCTTCAGCTGCTCAAAAGCCAGTTGTCCCAGTTTAAGAAGCATTTCTTCATCACTCTCCTGCTTCTTTGAGTATTTTTCCCTTATGATGTTTATCTGAATGATGAGGAAGTGTGTGTACATTTGAGTCAGAGTCTTGGGGATCTCTCCACTCTCTGCTTCACCCAACATTCTCTCTAGAACAGCGGCTGAAATCCAGCAGAAGACTGGGATGTGACACATGATGTAGAGGCTTCTTACTGACTTCAGGTGTGTGATGATGTTACTGGCCAGGCTCTGATCACTGATCCTCTTCCTGAAGTACTCCTCCTTCTGTGGGTCATTGAACCCTCGTACCTCTGTGACTCGATGGACACACTCAGAGGGGATTTGATCAGCTGCTGCAGGTCGGGAGGTGATCCAGATGAGAGCAGAGGGAAGCAGATTCCCTTTGATCAGGTTTATCAGCAGCACCGGCACTGATACTGATTCAGTTACATCACACACTCTCACTGTGTTCTGGAAATCTAGAGGAAAACGACACTCGTCCAATCCATCAAAAATGAACAGAACCTTTTCCAAACTAGACATTTTAATTTCTTTTGTTTCTTTAAAACAGATATGAATGAGCTCCATCAGATTCAGTTTCTGGTCCTTCATCAAATTCAGCTCTCTGAAAGGAAGTGGAAATATGAGGTGGACGTCCTGATTTGCTTTCCCTTCAGCCCAGTCCACAATGAACTTCTGCACAGAGACTGTTTTTCCGATGCCAGCGACTCCCTTTGTCAGTACAGTTCTGATGGGTTCGTCTTGTTCAGATAAGGGCTTAAAGATGTCATTGCATTTGATTGGTGTTTCCCCTGTAGTTGTTCTCCTGGATGCTGCCTCGATCTGTCTCACCTCATGTTCATTATTGATGTCTCCACTGTCTCCCTCTGTGATGTAGAGCTCTGTGTAGATCTCATTGAGCAGTGTTCGTTTTTCCTGCTTTATCACTCCATCCAAACACTTAAACTTCTTCATCAGATTTAATTTGAACTTTTTCTGATGATTTATAGTATCAGTTTCTCGGGAGTGTCTGTGACAGAGGTAAGAAGAAAAAGTGAAGCATAGGTCAAGTATATAGGACAATTATTAGAGGTTAACATTTTTCCTTAAGCGTTTATTAGCGTATATTTATTTCTGATGTTTTAACTGTGTATTTGCTTTGTTCTACTTTAAGATGACTACATGGAAAGCTCAATTGTAACAATGATAAAAGTAGGCATAATTCATATGGTTTTGCCAAATGATACTGATACACTATAAATGCAAGGCACCTACATCAGCTTATACTGAATAAAACTTTATTCAGGGAAATTTATTTAAAAGTAAGTTGAATAGTTGGCTTTAAAAAATGCAGAAGAATGATGAAAACTACAGTATGAAGAGAAAGATATACAGGGTGGGCCATTTATATGGATACACCTTAATGAAATGGGAATGGTTGGTGATATTAATGTCCTGTTTGTGGCACATTAGTATATGTGAGGGGGGCAAACTTTTCAAGATTGGTGGTGACCATGGTGGCCATTTGGAAGTCGGCCATCTTGGATCCAACTTTTGTTTTTTTCAATAGGAAGAGGGTCATGTGACACATCAAACGTATTGGGAATTTCACAAGAAAAACAATGGTCAGCTTTGTGTTAAAATGTGTTCAATGTGCTGCCCATTGTGATGGATTGTCAATGCAACCCTCTTCTCCCACTCTTCACACACTGATAGCAACACCGCAGGAGAAATGCCAGCACAGGCTTGGAGTATCCATAGTTTCAGGTGCTACACATCTCATATCTTCACACCATAGACAATTGCCTTCAGATGACCCCAAAGATAAAAGTGGGGGATTAAAGGGGGTCAGATCGGGAGACTTTGGCGGCCATTCAACTGGTCTGACATTAACCTACATTGGATAGATCCCTCCAAGACTGTTGGAAGAAAAAAATTGATAGTATGGTGTGGTATATGGGGTACAAAGATAGTGGAGCCATTCTTCATCAATGGAAACCTCAAGGCCACTGGATATTTGAAATTGCTACATAATGATGTGTTTCCCTCTTTATGCACTGAAGCTGGCACGTTCCCTGAGTTTTTCCAGCAAGATGGTGCACCACCACATTATGGGTGTCAGGTCCGAGCATTCCTAGATGAACAGTTTCCTGAAAAGTGGATTGGTCGTCATGGGCCAGTAGAATGGCCCCCAAGGTCTCCCGATCTGATCCCCTTAGTCTTTTATCTTTGGGGTCATCTGAATGCAATTGTCTATGGTGTGAAGATACGAGATGTGCAGCACCTGAAACGACGGATACTGGAAGCCTGTGCTGGCATTTCTCCTGCGGTGTTGCTATCAGTGTGTGAAGAGTGGGAGAAGAGGGTTGCATTGACAATCCATCACAATGGGCAGCACACTGAACATTTTATAAGTGGTCAGAAACTTGTAAATAACTCATGAAAGAATAAAGTTACGTTAAAACCAAGCACACCATTGTTTTTCTTGTGAAATTCCCAATACGTTTGATGTGTCACATGACCCTCTTTCTATTGAAAAAACAAAAGTTAGGTCCAAGATGGCTGACTTCCAAATGGCCACCATGGTCACCACCCATCTTGAAAAGTTTGCCCCTATACTATACTATACATATACTAATGTGCCACAAACAGGACGTTAATATCACCAACCATTCCCATTTTATTAAGGTGTATCCATATAAATGGCCCACCCTGTATAATATAAAAAAGAGAGGAAAAATGAAGAAAGCTTTCATCAGTGATTTACTAATTTCATATTATATAAGTTTTTCATATTCAAGAGAACTTGTAGACCATTTCAAACACATCACTTCCAAATTGTGAAAAATATCACACCCAGAATCCCAGTTAATATGAAATCACTTATACCAAAAAGGACAAAATTTTCAAATTCATTCATGGTACATCTGCAATGCTTTCGTAGAAAACTTGTACTCTCATAAAAGTTTGTGTTCCTACTGTCACATCCACAATGCCAATGCTATATATTATTATTAGGAAGTAAATGGCTACAGAGTTTTACATTAAAAGTCAACATGCAAATTAGCTCACTGATACATATAGCGTGTAGATTCACTGAGGCTTTTGACATTCGTGTTGTTGCTTTTGCTCTTACCCTGTATTTGTGATGTTAATTTCTGTTCTTCCCTCTTCTTTTTGAACACTGGTAACAAAAAAAGTGCAAAACTTTTATTAGTATCCTTGAACTTTATATTCCAAATAATTCTTTATGGATGCATTAATTGATTCTTTCTCTTTTCAATTTGTTTTGTTTCCTAGCATGAACTTTACCACAGGACACTTGGTTTTTATTCACCTTCACCTGAATAGATTCTTTTTTTTATGTCACTCATTGACTGTAAATACAGTCAGGAAATGCACATACTGTCATTAGTTGCTGGAGTGTAATGGATACGATGTCTGTGTATTAATTCTGATTTTCTCACATGCTTGGTTCAAAAGGTGCTGAAGGTTTTATATCTTGTCTTTCATATTTGCTTTCAATGCTATGACTCATGGCTACTAAAGCCTGATGATATTGACTTCTTTGGTGTATGATAATGAATTTGTTTGTTAATCGGAAGTGAAATGATGTACAGCAGTGCTTGTGAGTGTGAGTGGGTTCACTGGGAAGGCAAAGACTTGGGAGGTGGGGCTGGATAACTGTTTGGAGCAAATGATTTAGGAGAAAAAAACACAAGGAAGAGATGATGCAAAAATGTCTGCGTCAACTCAGACAAGCAGGGGTTCAGTGATTATGTTGCCGGTCTGATCTGTTCATCTAAAGTTTACTGTACAACATGCCAAAGGCCTGGAATGTAAATGTACAACATAATGGACAGGTCTCTAGTGACAAAAACACACTCTACACAGTGAAACTGATTTGTTGATTTGTTAGCTAAATGAGGCCTATAATAATAATAATAATAATAATTATTATTATTATTATTATTAGTAGTAGTAGTAGTAGTAGTAGTAGTAGGTAGTAGTAGTAGTAGTATTATACTAGCCTACGGTGGCTGATTGGAAAAAAAACTGTTAGTACCTTGACAGTGTCTCAGTGACTTGATAATTTTACAGTTATCATGATTTTACAATAAATAAAGTCCAGCATTTTTCTTTTTCAAATGATGTCTTCCAAAGTTGACTTTTAGTACAAAATTTGGTTAAGTGTTTATTTTTATATAGTCTCTACATATTTCTGATATAACAGGTAATGACTAAAACCCTAGGACATACAGTAGCAGGTTACCGCTTTTAATAATAATGCAAATGTAAATTTAGTACATAATGCTGGTGTACGCAAAAATGTCTGTGTCAATTCAGACAGGCAGGGTTCAGTGATTATTTTGCCCAGCAGGTCAATACGCTGCATCTAAGTAGCTCGGCTGGTCTTTCAGTCTCATTTCATTATTATTATTATTATTATTATTATTATTATTATTATTATTATTATTATCAAGAGAACAACCTCATTAAACAAACAATAATAAATACATTTTAATGTCAAGATCTAAACTAGCATATATATTAGCTTTATTAGCTAATTAGTTTCCATGATCGCTCCATCACAATGTTCTGAATCCTCACTAACGATTTGCTCTAATATTACAGCAATAATACTCTAATAAGTTTTTTTTTACTTTTTAATAATGTGTCAAGCAGTTATTTTAATGTTCTGTTCTTCTGAAAAAACAACGGTATTTATTCTCTTTCTTTTTAAACCATTTACCAAAAACATTGTAGTTTTACCAGTAACCTACTGTATAATAGAAGTACAACCTATGACTGTGAGAACTGTGGCATATTACCTGTGTAAGTTCCCCCAACTAGGATGCAGAGAACAATCTCTCTTCTTGGAGACGCAGCTGAGCTCTGATGAGTGTGATCTCTTTTTCTGGAGTTTCCTGTACAACATTAAACAGGGAATTTAATGATTTATGTAAACTCTATTTAGGTTTTGACCAACTTGTAAGCTTAATAAAGTCTTGTCTATAGGTCACTGTGTTTCCCCCCTCATGCACTTTACTCCATCAGTCAATCCTGGTATTTTAAAGACTCTCACCCACCATCACAATTTTACCTGTCAGAGAGAATAACATCCATAATCAATTAATTAGAGGTCTGTTTTGACTCATTGTTCATCAGGAGACACTGTCCTGACAATTGCACATACTCAGCATGTTACTCATATGTTTCTGCACAGAAACATGCATGCATTCTACCTTGAACAGGCCCGTTGAACTAGTTTTCGATGTGTTTTTTTTTTTTCTCGATTAAATCTGGTCATTTGGATTTATGTTTTAGTGCTCATGATTTTCATTAATGTTCCACATGCTCATGTTTTACATGTTCATATACTGTATATGCATATTTACAAAATATTTATGAATGTTATTTAAAATTTTAAAGAATATGAATTTAAATTATAGCCTTCTTAAACTTATAAATGCCTCCTATAGGCTGCACTGCTCCCAAGCATTTAGAGCAATTAAATAAATAAATAAATAAATAAAAGCCCAGATAAACAGGTGTCACATTTTTGTACAGGTTTAAGGCAGATAATCAAGTTTATATAAAATGTAATGTAGTGGAACCTTGGATTACAAGCATAATGTTTTCCAGAAGCGGGTAAGCGTATATCAAAACACTTGTACACCAAGCCGTATTTTCCTATAAGAAATATTGGAAACTTAAATAACTCATTCCACAGCCCAAAAAAATAAATACATAAAAATAATTAACACAATATATTAAGTAAAAATAAAACAAATTAACCTGCAACTTTACTTTAAAAAAAAAGACAAAATATAAATCCCAACAGATAAGTGTGTCCACTGTGTTTGTGTGTGTGTGTGTGTGTGTGTGTGTGTGTGTGTGTGTGTGTGTGTGTGTGTGTGTGTGTGTGTGTGTGTGTGTGTGTGAAGCTAAAGCAAGAGCAGAGAAGAAATGAGCCCCTCTCCTCTCCCTTTTCTCGTCTTACATAATAACCCTTCCTCCTCTCTTATTTAAGTTTCACAACAAACACACACACAACGGTGTGCAAAACACTGTTTTAACGGGAAAAAAAGGAATCTCTCTAATGACACTCGACTGAGCGCACACTAACAGAATCACTGCTGTAAAGTAAAAATAAAACAAATTAACCTGCACTTCACCTTTGAAAAGAATCGACAGAGCAGAGTTTCTGTGTAAAGCAGAGAGTGTATGTGAAGGTCGAGAGGAGGAGGGGTGTGTGTGTGTGTGTGTGTGTTTGAAGAGGCACGGTGTCCAATAACGCGTGCACTCACAAAGTGCAGTGTCGGCTGAGACAGAGAGAGAGAGAAAATGGATCTTTAATCTCTCTAATGAGACTTGCTTTTGCTTTATACTCGCACACACGTGTGTTATAATATATAACAGTACATGTATATAGTACACGCGCGCTGTACACACACACATAGACACAAAATAAAATACGTTTTACGCACACACACGTGGTCACAGTGTTATAGTACTGTACATAGTACACACGCACGGATGTTGATTATACCAGTGAGAGACGAGCACTAAGACCCAGCGGGGAGACGATTACTCAGAATTCCGCAGCGCAAGAGAGAGATCAGTTGTGATCACGTGACGCTCAGCGTCAAAACAAGAAGCACATACATGCTATATGATACTCTGTACTCATAATCCAAGACTTGCTCATTTTCTAAGTTACAATTTATAAAAAAAAAATTTGCCCGTCTTCTGGAACACTCGCAAACCATGTTACTTGTCTAAAACACTGAATTGTACAATTTTCTATTCTATATGTTCAGTGATAGCATTATAGCAGCATTACGGACAATTTAAAGAAGTAATTAAATTGACCAATATGAAAAAAAATGCAAATGACTGTGGAGTTGATAATGCAAATGTGTAGCTTGAGCTTTCTTTATGCACTTTAACAATGAGAACTATGGAACGTTACCTGTGTACAGATGAAGAGTCTCCATTTTTAAACCCAACAGGAAGCTCTATAGACTTTTCACTCTTCATGGAGATGCTGTGTTTTAGTGAGTTTGATCTCTTTATCTGGGGTTTACTGTACAACATAATAGACAGGTCTTTAGTGACACAAACTCAATGTACACATTGAAAATGATTTGATAATTTTTCTTAGCAAGTAAAAAAAGGACTTGTTTGCTTTGACAATGAACAATGACTTGTACAGTTATTATTATTATTATTATTATTATTATTATTATTATTATTATTATTATTATTATTATACAGTGTTTAGGACTTACAGTGTTTAAATGACATGATAATTTTACAAAAAACATGATTTTACAAAAAATAGCATTTTAGCCATAGTACGTTACCGCATTTTTGAGGGTGGGGACACATTATCGGTGTCCAGATCAGCTCTCTCCATTTGTGAATATTGGTGTACACATAGAGATCTCATGGATACAC
>JAAGKR010013736.1:0-13272 GCA_011419295.1 Clarias macrocephalus
TTTTTTTTAAGGTAATGATGTAATGTAACTGATTGCTTTTTAATGACAGTAATTTTGTAATGTAATTAGTTACTTTAAAAAGTAACGTCCCCCAACACTGAAAATTACATACCAAGATCTCTAACTATGCAACGTTTCCCATGCCGATAATGCAAGTTGAAACAGTTTTCACAAAACAATTTTAATTCATGTCGGAATGGGTATGTAAGTCCACGTCCCAAAAAACTTAGTGGCACACCAGCGCGCACACAGTCGCAAGCAGCGTGTGAAGGACGAAGCTGCAGGTGTCAGCAGTAGGAGCGGAGTGTGATTTATGAGGACTTGTCACAACAGGAGTGTCGGCACTGTCACAATCTCCAGAGAGACAATGAACCGAAAGCATGCTCACGTTAGGGGTTAACAGTGTCAGCACCCTCTTTCATCATGTGACAGGTGCCTATGATTACCCACGTCAAAGAATTTAAAACCTACGCACTTATTTCCACCTCAATCTTTCTGTCCCTGCAAGCTGATAGCGAGTGTGTCATTCAGATTAGAAGGGGGAAAAAAAAGAAAAAAGAAACGTCTAATTTCAGCTTCGCTCGACGGGTGCTGAGGAGCAGGAGATAAATAAATAATCAGGCTCGTGGAGGGAAACTGAACGGCAGACTGTTAAGCTTTTATTGTATTTCTGAATGGTTCAGCAGTCTGGATTGTTTAAAGCTATTTTGTGTGGGAAATCCTCTCTATGAGGATAAAACATCTGAACATCTTATGATGATGCGAATAAGGACTCAATTAATACATTTGCTATGAGTGTTCTTAACTCTAATTCACTTTTTGGAGTGGTTTTATTAAATTATAATTAATAAATGAAGAAAAAAACATATATGTTAAATAGACCAGCATTTCTAAAGCTATAACTTTTTAAAAATTCCAGCAAGTTAAGATGGATAACATTAGAAGAAAATACAGTGCAAAAGTCTTGAGCCCCAATCATTTCTTCATGATGAGAGATAAAAAATAAATAAATAAAAAAAAAAGTTTTTCACAAGGTTTGGAGAACTCTTCCTCCCCAAGACCATATAAAAATACAATAACGTTTTTGGATCTTTGGAAGCAAAATATGAAGAAAGACTTTTGCACAGTAATGTATTGTAACCAAAATAACAATTAGTTGATTGATTGACCCAAAACTAGTTATCAGGGAAAAATACTGATGAAAAATGTTTTAACGAGTCCATCACATAAACCAGGACTGGCGTCATACAGCCTTCATGTGCATCAGAAGGATTTCAGAAAAGTTCCTGAGTGCTTACATCTCTGAGGATCTCTCCTGGCACCGCAGCACATTGCCTCTGGTTAGAAAGACACAACCATCCCTTAACATTCATCCGTCTACTCAGATACTGAAAAGTTTGTATATAAAGTGTATATTACTCATAGATCATCTATGTAATGAGATTTACAGTACTGTATGTCTATATACAGTACATGCCTCATATTTTCATCTATCTATCTATCTGTTTGATATCTTCTCAGGCATTTATGCATTACGCCGTGCGGTGCTTAAACCCGGGTGATTACAGTAGTGTCCAAAAGTATTACCACATCATACTGTATGGTATGAGTATACTGTACCATATCTCCCTGTGCACAAAACAGGTGATGTCACTAATTAGTTTAAGGCTAACTAAATTTAAAATTGTCGAAAATTGAAAGACTAGCAGTGAACCAGCTATCTGGGTTATCTCCAGTTCTAAACCCAACAGCAAATTGTTGGACGAGCATGAAGAAGGCAGTAGCAGTCAAGGAGCCATTTTCTGTACATGAACATGGGACGAAATCAAGCAGGCATGGATTGAACTAATGAAAGGAGAGTATGAAGAAGAGTAAGAAGAGAGATTTTGAAGAATAAAGGACTTCAAACTAAATATTGATTGATGTATAGCAATTATTGAAATTATTATTATTATTATTATTTATTTTTTTTTTTTAACGAGGACGCCATTAAAACATTAAATTTCACTTTTGTTTAAATACCTTTGCCCAGTTAAATGGAGGTCCTGCTACAGTGCCAGAAAGTCTTTTTTTATGATTTTATTTATTTTTATTATTTATTTATTTATTTATTTATTATGGTTCTTTAACCAAATCTGAACATGCTTCCTCATATCCTTTCCACAAACAGCCCTCTCGTCAAACGTAAAAAAAAAAAAATAAAAAAAACACTGGTCCATTTTTTTTTCATGTGAATTAATGAACCACAGTAGTTTAAAATCATGTTGGTTTAGGTTGGTGAGAAGCATTTCCTAGACAACAATGTTATATTCCATATTTGATCTATTTGTCATGATTTGATAAATTGATGTGCTTTTTTTAAAAATGTAAAATAATGATGCTGGTTACAATGTAGACATTTCCTGCACCCTTACAGTCTGTCTACTCCTTTATTCCTAAATGAGCTGTAGATGGTTTTACCACATGTTTAAAATTAATTTCCGTTACAAAGAATCAAGAAACAATAGACATATTAAAAAAAAAAACTACAAATGAAGACAAAAGAAAAAAAAAGAACAACTTTAACAATTTTGCAAGCAGATTATTCTGTTTATTATAGTCTTATTAACTTGCAAAATGAAATAATTCTTATAATACATTTGTAAATGTGTGTCTCCTACAGTATATGGAGCTAAAAAGTCATGAACATACCCTTCTCACCTTAGCAAATAAGGTATATCATGGTAGATTATTTCACAGATTTAAGGCATTCATTTCGAGTCAGTAGACCTGTTATTGGAATATGGTCTGCATCTTGATAAGATCTGTTTGTGTTTCGATCCTGGGGTAACCATAGAAACAGTTCAGCATGCCATTTTCTCCACTTTCAGGCTTGACGGGTTAGAGATCACCTCCAAATATGGCAAATTTCCCATAATTCAGGCTGCGCTGTGGGTTTCTGAGCACTAATAGATTTACTTAGTACATTGCAGCCTAATGAAGCCGCGAAGACAAAAATATCCCTGCATATGAATTTGGTGGGTTCTGTATATCAGATAGGCTGGCGGCTCCATCACTCACCAATCAGAACGACGTTAGCGGTGTTATTGCTATGCATTTCTACTTAGTGTCTGTCTACTCGGCTCTGATTTTGTAAAAATCAAGAGTAATGGTTAGCATACTATACTCATTACCATATTTGTATTTGAGAGAATGTATTTTGCATTCTGAGGCTTCTTTAATAATATTCTTATGAATAATGCAAACGTGGCAGGGCACAAATTTCTACAAAGAAATGTTTTATTTGTCAAAACTTTCTTCATTGCTATGGAATTGAAATCTTGGGGGGAATTTTGCTCCGGATTTGTTCCTGCGTTAAACATTTGATTTGAACAGCGTCACCTTGTAGATCATCAATGTCATTGTGATTTTAGAATTACAGTATATTAGTGAATAATAATTGTGATTTTCCGTTTGGATGGTTCCTGCTTTCAATCCTAAAGACACATTCGGTTTCCTTATATTCAATCTTTGAATAATTATTTTGTGCTGACTCAAGATTATATTTACAGTATAATTGACAGATAAGATAGAAGATAGCCGTTGTGATGAACTAATATCTAAATTTACTTAATATCTTGCTGTTATGAATGAATACCTCATATGTTATTGGTTCATTATTTCAAGATGGATGTAATTTTGCACTTTTTAAATTAAACTGTCAAAATGAAAGCTACGAGCATTATTGAATTCTTATTATGTCATTGCATTTCATTTGTGTGTTACAACTCAAATCCCTGATCATACCTGGATACAGTACAAGTGCATCACAGATTATTAGATGTGTTTTGTGTTAAGACCTTTTAAGAAATTGCTTTGATGTCACATGGTTAATATCTGGCAAAGATAGTAAACAATATTGTGCAGGTTGGGCAGCACAGTGGCTTAGAGTTTAGCACTGGGGCCTTGCACCTCCAGGGTCCGGGGTTGATTCCTGTGCATGAAGTTTGCATGTTCTCACCGTGCTTGGGAAGTTTCCATTTTCATTTTCCCCCACAGTTCAAAGACATGGAGATTAGGCACATTGGCATTCGCCTACCATGATTATAAAAATGGAAAAAAAAAAAATACAATGGCCACCATTGGCCTCCATGATCCCTAATTGGACTACAAAGGTTCTTAAAATGGATGGATGGATGGATGGATGGATGGATGGATGGATTGGGCAGGTTCTTCTGTGTTACCAGGGCAGCTCCAGGCCCTTGGGACATGGCTCCACCTGACCTCTGGTGGGTGTAACCCCTGTTAGAGGAAGATCCTTCTGGCACTTCTTTGTCCGGTGCATCTCATACATGATGACGAATTGAGCCCCATATGCAGCAGGTTGTGATGCACTAGGTGTTCTGCTGCCTTTCTATCATAGCAAGCATTAACTTTATTCAGCAATTTCTGCTTTTCTGTTGGATCGGACCGGATGGCCTGGTCTTTGATCCACACAGGCATAGACGAGTCTTGGGTTCCCATGATCCTGTCACCAGTTCACTTAGTGTATAATTAATAATCAATGCTATTCAGTTCAGCCAGTGATAGTGTCAATGATGTGGCTGATCAGTGTCTACTGAACATAATGTGTTATTAAAAAAACTATATGCAGAATTTAAATCTGCAGTCCAGGCTATTTTGTACATTTAGGCAATCATTTAAAAGTTATCAATTAATCATCATCAGTCTTCTTTCACCTTTTTTCTTATTGTATGATATTGTACAGTACATTAGGTCTTGTATAGATATATTATAGTACAGTATATGGACCCCCAAACTCACATCCATGTGTACGTTTACATGCACTATTATGGATTTGATATCACCACTCTGCGCTGTTTTATCCCACTGGGAGGCCTTTGCCTTTTTGAACAGCGGCTCCTGGGATTTACTTTCATTTAGTCAAAAGGCCATTCCTGAGGTCCGGCACTGATGACGGGCGACATCGGTTTGGCAGTCGGCACTCCTATTTATATCAAATTGTATGGGGTTGAGGTCAGGGCTCTGTCCAGGCCAGTCAAGCTCTTCCACATCAATTTTCACATATAACACAGTTTTTTTTTTTTCGCATTTTTTTTTTTTTTTTTTTTTTTTACAGATGTGGCTTTGTGTACAGGGACAGTGTCATGCTGAAAGAAAAAGCTTAAAACTGGAAGTATATATACATATATTATTATATATACACTGTATATATAGATTGTACATTTGTTACAGCAAAGTCTAACCTGGCCGGGAATCTAACCGGAGGTGCAAGGCGACATGTCGGTGTCACTTAATAATTCTTCTTCTAACTAAAATCTTATTTAGATTTGATCTTTCTTTTTGCTTTTTGAATCGGAATTTATCTAAAGATTCAACAGATTTTTTTCTTTTTTTGATGAATTTGCCGATTGAATCTCTAGTTCTGTCCTGCTGTGCTTCAACATGCTTGCTGACTGCGAGAGATACAATGACAGACAAAGAACGGAGAGTCTGAATATTCTGGTTTGTTCACAGTTCAAAGCAATATAAAAGTTCCAAGCCAATGCCTTGAGTGAACACAAGATAGACATGTGGTCCCATCACTGACCAAGAAAGGGCATCAACGAGCATGATCCATTTGTATAATCTATAGACATCTGGGAATTTTATTTTATTTTTTGCATAGACATCAGGTGGCAAACCATACGATATGTTGCCGTGTAAAGAATGATAATGATAGTACTTAAGGAAAAAAAGAAAGAGAGAGACAGACAGTAGCACTATTGTTCATATATATTTTTGTTCTGTCCATGTGCCATCTGGAATCGCAGGCGATGGATGATCCCCACCCTGGAGGTACTGTACTGTATATAGCTGCCAGCTCAGTGCCCGGAAAGTTTATATAGTCAAAGGAAAACAAACGACCTTAAATATATGTTTAAGTGTGTTTTTTTGGTTGGGCTACTTTGGATATTAAGTTCTCAGGTTCAAACCCCATTGTCAAATATACCTAGCAAACGTTAATTAAGTAAGTGGGGAAAAAATAATGAATTGGAAACACAATCCGTGGCTCGTACTGCTTGTGGGCGTTTGGAATTGACTCGTCTTAGTCCTTTTTTTTGGGCATTATATGGGCAGCCTAAGATCGTGGGGATGGAGCTCTTTCAAGATGCAATCACTGGAAAATCAGATTCCCCAACCTTTACAGAATAATAATAATAATAATAATAATAATAATAATAATAATAAACTCGTGGAACTTTGAAACAACAACGCAAATTATACTAATTTAATGTTATCAACAAAGGTATCATGGTTGCTCTAAACTGTGCACACCACATATAACAACACTCGACAATTCCATAACACAGTCTTCAGCGTCTGAGCTTGGCAAGTCCCAGTTTTGAAAAGGATTCATGTCTCCTTTTGTTGCATACATAATGAACACTTACGTCAATGTCTGTAGCCTGCTGATGCTTAAATAGTGCTTCAGCAGTGAAACGTCTCAGCAACAGTCTTCAGCACATTCAGGCATTTAGATTCCATGTTATATAATAGCTCCTACACTGACAGTGGTTCTTGATTAGCGCTACTCCGAGAGTTAGTGCACTCGAAGAACGCCTTTAGCTGCCTGTGGCGCAGTTAATTTCCGCACCCTTTTCATGTGAAGCGTCCTTCAGCTGATTTCGCCGGACACACTTTAGCCACGTACTAGGACTCAGCTCGGAAGGCCAATCGCATCCGTGATGTTATGAAGACTCGCTTCCTGCTGACTGCAAAATACTTTTGATCAAAGGAACAGAGAAGCTGTACTTTGCATCTCCTTCTGCTGAAGGGGGACAAACTCAGGAGATGTGACGCATCAGAACACGAACGTCCCGCGAGAGAGCGTGTTGTTTTTTTTTTTCTTTTTTTTTTTTTTTCCTGCAAAACGTTAAGTGTCAGGTGGGTTAATAATCAGATGGATATGCACGAGAAAAAGAGCTCGACTCAAGCACGAGCATGAGCACGGAGTGATGTTTGCAGTGCTGATACGCTCATTCACCCTGCGATAAACAGATTTTATTTGAGACACAACAAAGACAAACGTTGTGTCTGGAGAATATTAAAATATGAGTTTATTTCATGAGGCAAGGGGAAAAACAGCCACAGATGTGATTACATTAACGGCTTTCAGACAGAGACACATAAAAGGTCAGTGCGAGACAATAAGTAATATTTATTTTCGTCTCCTTGTGCTACATGTATTCCACAAGTTATAATAACCAATTAACAATATAGACGGCTATGGCAGGGGAAGAAATATTACTGTATTCCAGTCAAGCAAATATCATTAGGATGATCTCTCTCTCTCTCTCTCTCTCTCTCTCTCTCTCTCTCCATCCCTGTGTGTAAAACACTTTATTACATTAATGAATCAAGCGTATTCAAACCCACATAGGAATTAAACTCACAGACTTTGGCAGGTACAGAGACAGAAGGCCATTTCACGGCTGATAAGGGGGCTAACAGTGGTGTGACGGATCAATAAACACAAGTCAGATTTACACACGCATCTACACAGAATACAAAATGGCAGCACAGACCCATGTGAGTTACTGCTTCGAGACAAATATATAAAAATAAAACGATTTTTAAAGAATTCCTTAAAGATTTTTTTCAGACTTGTGTATTACAAGGAACATTTCGAATATAATCGAGTCACACTCGAATATTTAGTTGCATCACATTTAGCTTTGATTATGGTTCAGATACTCAATAACATTGTTTCAGAATAAATTTTTTTTTTTTGCAATGTTACAATGAATATTTCCTTCCACAGTCGTTCCATAATGTTTTGGCCGAGATCTTGGATTGATGCCTCCATAACGTTTTCTCCAGTACATATGAAAGACTTTTAATGAGGTTACTGTAAGGTCTGAAAAACTCCATAGATGTGATAACCTGGTCATTCAGTACATTCAGACTGACGTCATTTTATGGCTACATACAGTACTGTTGCTTCCACTCCATTCTGACACACTCATCGCTCTGGTCTCATTAGACAACATGACCTTTTCTATTTCTCCAAAGTCCAATCTTTAGGTTTTTTTTTTTTTTTTTTTTACTAATAGGAGTTTTATTAGAAAGTCTATTTTCTCAGATATTTCAGGAGTTCAATGATGACTTGAATGACTTAAGTGCAAAACTGTTCACAGCAATTGTAGCCCTAAGCCACCCTCATGATGTCTAAGGGTTACCGTCTACTTTAATCTCATGTGTCTTACAGCTGTCTGTATGAAGACATCCTCAGAAACAGCAAGTGATTTTCAGGTGATGAGAATGCCAAGACCAGAAGTAGGGCATCAGGATGGATCAGATGGGTGTGGAGAACAGAAGGGGTCAGAATCATTAAGAGAGAGAGAGAGAGAGAGAGGGCGGGGGGGGGGGGGGTTAAGACAATGGATTTTTATTATTTGAAATAACTGAAGAACATAAGTTCATGTTTTATAGTCTACAATCAATCGCTAAAGTGGTTAACCCAATATATAATCTAGCTGTCCGAACATCTCAGTTATTTTTATTTTTTTTTATTTTTTTAATTATTTGAAAAGCCAAGAAATGGCATATGATGGAAAGGGTAAGATAGAAGATTTGAGAGAAATGACCAAAAAGGAGAAATTATTTGTAGTCAATAAAACAAATTATTCTAACCATTCTAAATATCACAAAGCTCTTAAAGTTATTTGAAAAAAAATCATCACAGTTCATCATATTTTTTGGAATTTAGAATATGCAGAAATATACACTGCTTGGTCAAACAAAAAAAAAGAAAAAAAAAAAAAAGAAAAAAAAAAAAAGAACCCAGACAATGATGCCTCATGTTTTGTTATTATTATCAATATTATCATTATTATTATTATTATTATTATTATTATTATTATTATTATTATTATTATTATAGTAGTAGTAGTAGTAGTAGTAGTAATATAACAATAATTAAAATAATAATAATTACTTTATTTATTTATTTATTTATTTATTTATTTATCTATGCATCTTTACTATACATTTAAATTATCTCCATTCATGATTTTTTTTTTCTGATTTTAAGTTTAAGTTGCAGCACAGTGCTTACATGTTATAATAATGTGTTGTACAATTAACCCGATTCCAATCATTTCAAATCTCATTCATTGTGATCAGTGCATGTTGCAGGCCAATAATTTGTCCCTTTCGAAATGCTGACTTCTTTGGCCAGGCAGTTTATTTACTACACCCACTCCATCCATCGTCGAGGCCAATGGTGACCCATGTACAGTATCTCACAAAAGTGAGTACACCCCTCACATTTCCGCAACCAATTTATCATATGTTCTCAAGGGATAATACTATAGAAATGAAGATTGGATATACTGTACCTTTAGAGTAGTCAAGCGTGTGGTACACATTACTGTTCTCTAACAATAACTCAACATGCAGACTTTATTGTCTAAATAACTGGCAACGAAAAAGAGTACACCCTCAGTGAACATGTCCAAAATGTGTCCAAAGTATCAATATTTTGTGAGAGCTTATCTTATCTACTGTATCACGGCCTTAATCCTTCTGGGCCTGGATTTCACCAGAGCTGCACATGTTGTTACTGGGATCCTCTTCCACTCCTCCATAATGATATCACGGAGCTGCTGGATGTTAGACACACTGCGCTTCGCCGCTTTCTGCTTGAGGATGTCCCACAGATGCTCGATAGCGTTCAGGTCTGGAGACCACTGACAAACACATGAACATTATGAATAAGATGTGTGACTTTGCATGGTTAAAGCTGTTATCACTTAGGGTCTACTCACTTTTATTGGAAGCCATCTCAACAATAATGGCTGTATGTTGAATTATTTTCAGAGGACAGTAAATCTATACTGTTATACAAGCTTTAAGAACCATGTAAACATTTTCAGACATAACAGTGTGTAGTGTTTCAAACTCACATGAAAGCTATAGTACAGTAACTTGTATAACCACTCTTATAACCATGGTGAGCAGAAACGCATCTCAGACACATACACAACACCTCAACCTTTAAAACAGGTGGACTGCAACAGCAAAGGATTCTCAGGCTACAGACCAGGCCATATTTATCCCAGTTCCCCCAGTACCGACTGTAAATACAGACCTAGGGTTGATTTAACATGGACAATCCATCTAGAGTTTCTTTGTGACCCAAAAGTCTGGATGCTTTGTCATTATACTCTACCTTATCCCATCCATCCATCAGGAAGTTTTGAGTTCTGTAGTCCAAATGTGGAGTCCAATGGTGACCCAGTGGGACTTTCGGTCAAAAGTCACATACAGTACGCACATTCACACAGTTCAGGCAATTTGGGAAGACCTATTAGCATAATCTTCAAATGTCTATGGACTGGAGTACCTGTAGGAAACTCAAAGGAAAACCAAATACAGGAATAACATGCACACAGACCAAGGGGCAGGAATCAAACCCAGACCCTGGAGGTGTGGGGCAACAGTCCTAACCACTAGGATTATACCTTATATGACCAAAGATAAATATTTATTTATGTTAAAAATGTCGAGAAATAAAAAAAAAAAAAAAAAAAAAAATTGGATGTACTTTTCAAGACAGCGTTCTTCTTCCAGAAGCTGTTGCTGAGTTTTACAGCATTTCCTTGATTGCCTTTGCTTTCTAACTTTTGGCCCCTCGTGCATTTTAACATTTTTGTTTAAACAACCTCTTGAATCTGCATACATCTAAATGAATGTTTATTTTTAAACGTTTAGTGAATTAAGATGTTCGAAACTGTGTTCTATATCTAATCTACTAGGGAAATTGCTAAATCTTTATAACTTTATTGCTGTAATCAGGCGCTTTATTACTCTAATTATCTATAGGCTTAACAGGTTTACTCTGCAAGCGTGCCTGCTTTTAATAAAACGCTCATTAAGAACCCCATTAGGATCTCAGATCAACTATTTAATAAGTTCCACAAAGACTTAGGTTTCCCTATTTAATTACTAATCTGTATTGTTTTCTTTGGTCTGTGGTATTAATAGTGATTAAACTGTAATAAAACATTAGAAACTCTAGTTGTTTAAAAACTTTTGACTGGCAGTGTGCGGAAACAAAGTGAACCACCGTATAAAGTTCACTGGCCGGTGTAAGTATAAGCAGTGCTGATTGGTTTTAATGGGCTGCTTATGTCTAAGAGATCAATGTGTTGAGCAACACAATGACAAGTCGTAGGCAGTAACTGAGTTCTTTACACCTTAATGCTTCATTTACAGTGACTTATGAATATATATATATATATATATACACACACACACACACACACACACACACACACACACACACACACACACACACAAACACCCATAACATGACATGACATAACATAACTTACAGTATAAGTTTAATGCTGAATGAAATAACACATACATTAGAAATTTCACTTTTGAGAGATAAAAAAATATATATTTATAATTTGAAAAAGGTAAACAAACATGCCTTAAACTGGAGCTGCTATACAAAATTCAGATTTTTTTAAATCACTTTTTGGGGGGAAATCCGCGTGGGTCTCCAGTGTGCCTACACTACCTTAAAATTTCTGAACTAGGTTGTGTAATTAGATTTGAGGCCAATTGTGAGGGATTTTCTTTTTCTTTCTTTTTTTTTTTCCGTCGATGCTTAAAAAAATTAGTACCACAAAAGTAATATCCATTCTAGCTTTTTAAAAGGCACCTTATTAGACAAGTGGACCACCTCACCACTCAACTCATCTCATCTCATCTCAAATTACGCATCAACTGTAATAAAAAGCAATATAAAGTTATGCCTATTCTTTTATTTGGCACCTCTGTGTAGTTTTATGCCACATGGGTAATAAATTGATATAAAAAAATGAAGCTTGTCAGTCTCTATATCAAGTTCAGAGACTTCAGGATGACAGCCAGACACAGTGCTGGGCAAAAAAAAAAAAAATCATTTACTGTACACCAATCAGCTATAACATTACAATACAAAACATTATGCCCAATATTGTTTGGGTTCTCGGCTGGGCAGCTCTGGGCCCTCAGGCCATGACTCCACAAGACCTCTGGGGGTATTCTGTAGTTTCTTGCACCAGGGTTCATTTACGTGCCTTGTGGATTGGACTTGTTTGTCTGGTACATCCCACGGGTGCTTGATCTCATTGGGATTTGGGGAGTTCGGAGGCTGGATCAACAATCTTAAACTCATTGACTTTTCTGGTAATTTGTGTTGCATTGGTTTTTCTGTGGGAGCAAACTGGACGACTGGCCTTTAGTCTCCACGTCCATGATTGAGCCTTGGGTGCCTATGATCCTGGGACCAATGTATTGGTATATAATTAATAATAAGTGTTAATGTTATAACTGATGTATTCATTTAAAGGACATACAATATAATTTTCACAGTAGATATTCCAGCATGTCAAATGCCCCTGATTTTTTTTTTATCTCTGTGTATTTACCTTCTAGTTTTTTGAAACAAGAACAAACACAAGACAAAAACACTTTATATAACCCAATTTATAATTTATCCAATCACTGACTACGCCACATAGACAACCTCTGTAGTGTTGAGTCAACTCTGGGAACAGGCAGGGGACACCCTGGACGGGGTGCAAACCCATCGCAAGCAACAGGCACATACTGTATGCTCACACGCCCAATCATACACTGTGGCTGTTACACCCCGGTCTAGGTCGGGCCGTAACAGGAATGAAAAAGAAAAGAAAAGAAAGGAAAAAGGGGGTGAGACCAAAAGTGCATTTGCTTAGTGTTTATTTACAAACAGTGAACAAGCAAATCCCCAAAAGGTGGCCGTGAGCTTCAGAAGCCGACGAGGCCAAAACAATAAACAAAATGCCCTCTACCTAGTACCAACGTGAAACAACTAACCTGCACCAAAACTAAAGAAAAAGAAATACAAAGTTCTTCCCTTACTCCCTTGCTAACCCCAAACCAAGAGAAAACAGGGTGTAAACAAAATGGCGTCGACTCCCTACTAAGCCACCATTTACAAAACTATGTACAAATATATACAACACGTATTTACAATCGGGCAACCAGAACCAAACAAGGGCATACACAAAAACGTAGTCGGAAACGTAGCACGAGGTCATACACAATATAATTTTACAAATTATCAACAGAAAAACAGTAAGCAAAGACATGGTCTAAAGTATAGTTGTCCGAAGGCCTTAAGTAGGCCTCTGGGTTTCTTGGATACCCAATCATCTGGCAGGAGGCGGGACCAACAAAGGGCAGGCA
>JAAGKR010013737.1:0-10000 GCA_011419295.1 Clarias macrocephalus
GAGAAGGAAAAAATTAGGAAATTAGGGTAGGAAAAAGGAAGTAGGTAGGAGAGAAAGGAAGGAAAGAAAAAGAGTGAAGAAAGAAAAAGTAAGGAAACAGAAGGATAGAAGCGGAGTAAGGGAAAAGGAATAGGAAAAAAAGGAGGAAGGATGGCAAGAAAAAAGGTAAAGGGAAGGGGAAAAAAGAAAGAATAAGAGGGAGAGAAAGAAGGAAGTGAATAAAATGAAGGATAACTAAGAAAAGAAGGAAGGAAGAAAATTTGAGAGTAAAGAAAAGATAACAAAGAACCACGAATAAGCGGCGGAAGAAAGAATAAATGCAAAGAAACTTGTCTGAGAACGAATAAACACTAAGAAAGAAGTGAGGAAGAAAGAACGAAAAAATTATTAAAGTACAATTAAACAAGCAAGAAGGAATGGAAGGAAGACTTGAAAAAGGAAAAGATACAAAAACACACAAGTGTCGGAAAGAAAGAAAAATTTCAAAAGGTTAAAGAGAAAGGAAAGAAAAGAATGGAAATACATACGAAGTGGGAAAAACCAGAGAAAATAAAATGAATAAAGAGAAAAGCGTGAGGAAGAGAGAGAGCGTACGTAAACAGGAGTACAAGTCAGAAAGAAAAGTGTGTGTGTTTGAGCTGACTGAATGTTTCTCATCAGTCATTAACACACTCCTATTACACACACACACACACACACACATGCTTATCCTACACCTGACATCAGAGACCTGACGGTTTTACTTTCATCACTTCGGTACAAACAGCAGTCAAAGATGGAAAGTGTGTGTGTGTGTGTGTAAACGACACCGTCCCCCTGGTCTCCAGCGTGCGTGTGTGTATGGTAAGATGGTGAGGATCCGGTGGAGAGGCTCTGCGTCTCACCCTCAGGTGCTGACAGACGGTGTAATCCTACTCTAGACGTCTGGCGTCTCCCAGCCGCACTGGACCACGGCGGAGAACACGACACCTCCGCTGCTCAACTGTGCACACCGGGAACGCAGGGAGACACCCCGAACCCTAACAGGAAGCAGCCGGGCTGCTCTTAGATTCCCAAACTCGCTCTTAAGGTCGTATCCTACGCCACGTGTCCGCCGCGGCTTTATTCGCTTTTCACGTGATGGAGCACTGACTTCCTCTCCTCATAGATACGAACACGTCAGGCTCAGGTCCAGTACTGTTAGGCTGGGTCAGTCAGGTCGCTCTTTATTTGTTTGTTTATTTATATATATAATGAGAAATGGAATGAGAAATGAAAAATGACATTAGTACATTTAGATTATTTATAATTGAAGGTGTTTATTTATTTATTTTTTTATAATATTTGCTGAAGATCCGTGTTGGAGACACGACTAGATGCTTTAAATACATTAAAAAACGAACCAAAAAAAAAATCTATGCATTTGCTCTCACTGGTTCGTCGTCACCGTTAATGCGGCGGTTTGTTTAGCCGCGGTCTCAAAGCGTTCTGATTAAATCTCTGATTCTGAGGACGCCTTAGGGGGGAGGGGTGTGAATCTTCGCGATTTGGGCGCCTGGGCCTCGCCGACGCCTTTCCAACCGCTCTGGCACTGCGGTAAGGGTTTCCAGACGCATCCTCCCTCCCTGCTCGTGGCCTGGGAATGCAGCCCGGACTGTGGCTCTCCAAACACCCGTCCCTCTTTCCCTCACACCTCTCTCTCTCTCTCTCTCTCTCTCTCTCTCTCTCTCTCTCTCTCTCTCTCTCTCTCTGTCTCTCTCTGTCGTTCATGGCTGCCATTTTGTGGGAAACTGAACCTCTAAATATGAACCGTAACGTTATTTCCAGCTCTGTTCCGTCTGCGGGGTGTGTCCACGCGTCTCTGCCTGTCAGACTGACGGTAGAACATTATCAGTTTCTGGCTCTCAGGATGGAGAGGAACACAAGGGAGCGCTGTACAGCTGTGTGTGTGTGTGTGTGTGTGTGTGTGTGTGTGTGTGTGTGTGTAAAGAGTTACTGTAGGAAATGAGATCAGTCATGAAGTGAAGGATGCATTTTCTTTTTCTTGTGTTTTTCATCTTGTTCTTTTTTTTTTTGCCGCAGGATCTGGTTTTCACTCGTCAGCGTCCGTGGATCTTCTCACACACAGATGTGACGATACACAGCAGACGCAACAACACCTCCACCCTCAGACGCTGCCAACCCACCCAGACACCCAAGTTCCTCCTCACCGCTACACCCAGGGTAAATAACACACACGCACACACACACACACACTCGCTCACACACACACTCACTCACACATGTACACTGACTTCATTACACCTTTTATTTAACATTACCTTTAAAAAATTTTTTAAAAAAGTAAAAATAAATTCCGCGCAGGCGGCATGTATTTGTGTGTGTGTCGCCAGTTAAACTTCTCCCTGCCCCCAACTCGCTTTTTAAGTTTCACAACAAACACACACACAACGGAAACGAGAGAGAAAAAAGAAATCTCTCTAATGACACTTGTGTGAGCGCATACTAACAGAATTGCTGCTGTAAAGTAAAAACAAAAACAAATGAACCAGCACTTTGCTCTGTCGCGATTCTTTTTCAAAAGGTAGAGTTTTCTGTGTAAAGCAGAGAGTGTGTGTCTGTGTGTGAAGCCGGGGAGAGGGGTGTAACGGCGAGAGAGTGCGTGCGCGCGGGTGTCAAATTACGTGCATGCACACACATAGGAGAAACGCTGAAACAGAAAGGGAGATGTTGATTATAGCAGTAAGACCCAGCAGGGGAGACGATTACCCACAATTCCGCAGCGCAAGAGAGAGAAAAATCATTGGCACAGTTGTGATCATGTGACGATCGGTGTCAAAACAAGAGCGCATTGCGTGTGGTACATGATACTCGGCACTCGTAAACCGAGACTTAATAGTTTTTCAAGTTAAAATTTATCAAAAATCTTTGCTCGTCTTGCAGGACACTCGCAAACCGCGTTACTCGCAATCCAAGGTTCCACTGTACAGAGAAACAAATCAAGTTGGTTTCTGGACCAGAAATTCTAACCGGACGCGTCTCTAAGATTCTAGAGGTGTGGCCTAAAGAGCCGTAAATATAAGGGACAGGGGGTAGTTCAGTGGTTACGGTGTTGGATTACTGATCAGAAGGTTCCCAGGTTCAAACCCCAGAACCATCTCCATGGTGCCACTGTGGGGCCCCTGAGCAAGGCCCTTAACCCTCAACTGCTCAGATGTGTAATGAGATGAAAAAATGCTCTGGCGTCTCCCAAACGCCTTACATGTAGAAAGTGGAGGTGGGGTTCGTAGTCAAAGATCAAAAATAAGAAATAAAAGCATTAAACGAGTAAATTAGCTAAATATACACCATGGCGCAAAATGTTCATAATCAGAACCTTTAAATGAAGAAATTAGCAAGCTTCATGGGTTTTTCCGTGGAGGCGGGGCTTATTACACCCAGGTCAGAAACACACAGGTTGAATCATTACGTGAGAAGAAAGACAACATAATCTGGTGGAGCTGTCTTCTGGGGGCGGAGCCTATTCCTAGGCTAGGAAGAGAATCCTACGAGCGCTTCTAAATATCACATACCGCACCTTGGAAGACATGCCGTAGTTCCTGTGAATATCAGAACACACACACACACACACACACACAAAAAAAAGTGCTTTAAAGAAGAGAAGGCGTTATATAACCCTTGCTGGGTTCAGCCGGTTTAGAAAATCATTCGTTTGCTGAAACTCCTCGTGTGTGTATGTTTTTGTGGCTGTACAAACGGAATCCAGCAGCACGGATCGCTAAGCGCACGTATCGGACCGGCCCCCTGACGGCGATCTCCCGCCGCACCACAAACAAACAGCTCATCTAAAATAAAACCTCAAACGCAGCGGCGCGCCCCGACCCCGGGTCCGCGTTTATTTATCCTCCCCGAGCTACTGACAGATCCGCGGCTCCCTCTGCCGGGCCCGACCTCGCCGTGACACTAACGGATCGGCGCAGAGCCCGCGGCGGGAAAACCGCGAGAGCTACCGATCCAGCACACAACCCGAGAAATTATTAACCCCAGATCAGATCAAATCGGAATAATTGTCAAAATAGTTCTTTTATCTGTGCTATTAGGAGGATTAACGGACGTCAAAGTGCGTCACGCGTTGGCATTAAAGGGACACGTCATCGTTTTTAATTTACATTCTTATTTTTTTAACCTTATCTCTATCTGCAGTGGGTGGAATGTGTGTGTCTGAGTGCCAGCTCTGTTCCCTGCGCCAAAAATTATGCTTTGTTCCAAACCTTGTTTTGTCTTATACTTCTAGAAGCGTAGAGATCTGAAACAATTTTTAGGGATTTTGTTTTAGCTTCATTTTAGCGTCGTTAGCAGATGAGTGAAGGAAGCTAATTTTACTAGCTGAGCGAAATCACCAGAGACACTACAGCGTCCTTCCAAGCTTCCTGTTTTTAATTTAAGGCGAGGCTGTCTGAGTCAATATATTAAATTAACAATCGTTGGCTAATAATCAGTATTAAATTAATAACCGTAATTAATAATTTGTCACTTTGTGGAATTAATGTATAGTGAAAGTTTTTTTTTTTTTTTTTTCCGGCTTTCCAACTGCAGATGTGGCTGAAGCGAGATTAGTATCCGTTTAATCTCACTAGCACCACACATGCGTTTCATTTCCAGGCCCCGAGTGCGGCGGCCCCGCCCGTCCCCCCTCCCTCCCGTCTCCGCCGTGTGTCCGTGAGACTTGGCACCGGGGGCATTCGGGCACTGTGGGAAAGTGATAACATAGATTAACTGCACTCCTTCTCTCTCTCTCTCTCTCTCTCTCTCTCTCTCACTTTATTCACAAGTGGCTCTTGACCTCATCGGCTTTTAAGGCCACGTCTGCGTGCACGGCCTCTCATTGGCCCAGCTGTGCTCGCGGCGGCCCGAGGACCCGGGCCAAGCCCGAGCTGTTTTTCAGCGGTGATAAGAATAAAAGGAAGATAATATCATCTACTTGTCAGCGAGCCATAAAACTAGGGGCTAAACTGAAAAAGAGAGCGAAAGAAGGATATAGAAGAGATAAGGAGGAGAGGAATGAATGGGGTGTGTTGTGTGTGTGTGTGTGTGGGGGGGGGGGGGGGTGTATGCGGGGATTCCCTACAGGAAATGGTCATCTGTTTCGCCAAAGACCTGTTAGCCCTGTTAGCCGCCGCAGCCCCGTGCTGTGCTTTTCTGCATGTGTTGCAGTGTGAAACTACTCACTAGTCACTACTATGGCACGACATTTATTCATCTTCTACTTACTTACAAAGACCAGCATGCGCGATCGAAGTAAAGCAGACTGTGCAACAGCGTCATGGGAACTAGATACAGTTCAGGAGAAATCGTGAAGCAGGGGTACACGGATGCGTGGCTTTTCCTGGATCAAAAAAAAAAAAAACTGTGAAAATTGCGAGCTTCTAGGCAGCACGGTTCCTGTGATACGGCCCTTCACCTGTAGAGGGCGTCGTAGCAGCGGCCCATGCTGCACGGCTGAGTCAGAGAGACAGAATGTTACCCGATCTCTTGGATTACCTTGAATAGGAACAAGCGGCCTGATGAAGCATCTCGACGGCAATAAGCTAGCTCTTTGCTAGCATCGTTAGCGGTAAAAAAAAAAAAACACGTAAAATCCTACAGAAGCGTTCGGACAAACATCGCATCTTTTGCAAAGCGAATTCACTTTGTTTAGAATCAAATTTGGAACTTTATAAAGAACACGACTTTACAACAAGTGCACTTTTTAAATACTTTTTAACCCCTTCATTTTCCCACCCACGGTTATGAAGCTCCGCCCACACGGTGTCTCTGGCCAGGTCGTGTGGTAGAGAGTCTGAGAGTCTTACCCATTTGTAAAATATAAGTAATAAGGTTTCGATCGCTCACTCTGGTTATTTATAATTTTTTTTCTCTTGTGTTCTTAAGGTGACGGCGCTTCCCGTTGAGCGCTACTGCGCGGACCGCAGCGCCGAGTACGAGTGGCGGCAAGCTCGAGACGGCGGGAGTCCGAGCGCCAAGCAGTGCTTCCTGTTCGGCTCACCCGAGCTGGCGCGCACCTGGGCCGGCCGCGCCCACCGCTTCCACCCCGAGAGCCCCGGCGGGCTGATGGCGCTGCAGCCTCGACACGGCTGGTCCTTCATCAGGATACCGGGTGAGTCCCGCGGTCGACGTCGCGCACGCTGGCCGGGAGCGGCGTGTCACTCGGCTCACCAGCGCTAGATCATTTCTCTGTATCCGAGTATTGTTCCTGCGGCCGAGGGTTTCATTTCAGCCGGGGAACTTTCTCACAGCAGTTTGATTTCCAGCGTCTCCAGAGGAAGCGAATCACAAATCTTAATCTTGAAGCCCAACCCCTGAGAGAACGCTGGCACACACCCACGTTCACATTCGCGGCTCAGTCTGAGTCGTCTTGAGAGGGTTTTTTTTTATTATTATTTTTTTTTATTTGGGGACAGGGCTCCGGTCTCTCTCTCTCTCTCTCTCTCTCTCTCTGCACTATTGTGCGTGTGAGTCAGAGCAGGAGGAAACGCTACAGAGGGAGAAGGAGACGCTGCCAGAGGAGAGACCCGTGGGAGAGTGGCGCAGGTCACGCCGGCCACCCGCCCGGGTCGCTCCGGGGTCACGACCCCTGCCTGGACCGCTTCTCCGTCACTGTCAGCGCTTGGCTCAACGCGCCGCTGTTTGTTAAACGGTCCAGAAAGAGCAAGAGTTTTTTTTTTTTTTTTTTTAAAGAGTTATTTCTCAAACGGTGTACATGGGTGCACTTACTTTTTGCACACACGCCTGTAAAGTTTGCGGGGGGGACACAAAGCAAGGAAGTTTGACTCTCGGGCATTGTTTCAGCGCATTGTTAGCCGAGCATGAGTGTGTGTGTGTGTGTGTGTGTGTGTGTGTGTGTGTGTGTGTGTGTGTGTGTGTGTGTGTGTGTGTGTGTGAGAGAGCTCCGGCGCTCATTCACAGAGCCGCGGTGCTCAGGCTCTCGCTCCGTTCCCATTTTCTCAGAGTCATGCTGTACCCTGGGAAGGAAATGACATAACGCAGGGCCAGGCTCATTTGAAGCCCCATGGCAGCGCCATCATCATCATCACCATCATCCCCCGCCTCCTCCTCTTCCTCCTCCTCGTCCTCCGCCGCCCCCCTGTGAAGATGCAGGAACAGAGAGCCGCTTCAATAGGCTTTTGTGATGCTGTTAATCAGCAATATCAACATATTAGCTCAGCTGCACAAGTATTCCAGTTAATCTCACACACACACACACACACACACACACACACACACACACACACACACACACACACACCCTGTGTGTGTGAGCCCATGCTGCCCAGCCTGCTGAATCACAGCGCCTTTGTTCATGCGGCGACAGAAAACAAACCGAGGACAGGATTACAGAGTCCGGCAGCGTCGCTCGCCCTCACTGACTGTCTCTCTCTTTCTCTCTCTCTCTCCCAGACCACACACACACACACACACACACACACACACACTTTATAACTCATTACATTATCTACAGGACTCAAAATTCATTTAGATTTGATCAATGTGTCTGGATCTATCTACAGCATCTGTCTGTCTGTCTTTCTATCTCTGTCTGTTTGTTTGTCTGTCTGTCTGTCGATCTGTGTCCCCGTCTGTCTGTGTCTTCATCTATGTCTGTATGTCTATCTTTTTGTTTGTCTGTCTATCAGTCTGTGTCCCCGTCTGTCTGTCTATCTATCTAGCTGTCCGTCCATCTGTCTGTTTGTCTCACTTTGTCTATTTGTCTATCTATCTATCTGTCTGTCTGTCTGTCTGTCTGTCTGTCCGTCTGTCTGTCCGTCTGTCTGTCTCAGTCTGTCTATTTGTCTGTGTCCATCTGTCTGTATGTCTGTCTCAGTCTGTCTTTTTGTCTGTCCGTCTGTTTGTCTATCTGTCGGTCTGTCTCTCTCTGTCCATCTGTCTGTGTCTTTATCTGTCTGTCTTAGTCTGTCTATTTGTCTGTGTCCGTCTGCCTGTCTGTCTCTCCTGTCTATCTGTCGGTCTGTCTCTCTTTCTGTCTGTCTGTCTGTCAATCTGTGTTCCCATCTGTCTCTCTTGTCTGTCTGTCTATTTGTCTGTGTCTCTCTGTCCATCTGCCTGTGTCTTTATCTGTCTGTCTAGCTATCTCTTAATGCTTTCTTAAATTAATCCGATATTAAGTGACATCACACTCTTCAATCTCTTATCTGACCAATCAGAGTGCGGCTCTGTGTCCCGCTGAGGAGAGAACACCATCACGGAGGACGTTGAAGTGAACTCCTGTCTCTCTCAGAGGCGCTCATGGTTTCCCCTGCTTTCTTCTTCCACGGCCAAATATTTAGAAGTCGGTCTGATCTGTGTTGTTAATAAATCTAAACGTATAAACAAGCCAATCAGCCCGCGTCGCTCGTCAGGCAGAGGCGGGAACACCGTTGTTATGGTTACAGCACGCACAGGGCCGGTTTCTCACGTCACTGCGAGAGGTCAGGGCGCTCTGCGTGGATGATCCGGTCCGGTGTAGAGTCTGGCACGTCTGATCTGGGGGTTAGGACTGAAATTAGACTCGGGATTTAGTTTGAAACCGTTAATCACAAGGTAACGAGGAACAGTGTGGACGCCGTTGCGCTAGCGCTCACGCTCATCACGTAGAAAGCTACCAGGGATCGTATTAACTACGCGCGTCACGTTTCTGAGGATCCTGATTTCATACACTTTACCCCCTTATTATTATTATTTTTTATTATTACGGATGACGGGGTGACGCGAGAGAGGTGTCCAGTCCCTGATTAGGCTATAAACTGTTAGCTAAAATGAACTTAGCTTAAATACCACAGCATTTTTTAAGAGAGTGAGAGAGAGAGAGAGAGAGAGGGAGAGAGAGAGAGAGAGAGAGAGAGAGAGCGAGAGAGAGAGAGAGGGAGAGAGAGAGAGAGGGAGAGAGAGAGAGAGGGAGAGAGAGAGGGAGAGAGAGAGAGAGAGAGCGGTTTACCAATCTGGATCTGTGTATAAATAACTGCATGGAATAATAACACACCTGAGGTTGAACAGTCCTAGTGATTCTGCTGTGTGTGTGTGTGTGTGTGTGTGTGTGTGTGTGTGTGTGTGTGTGTGTGTGTGTGTGTGTGTGTGTGAGATTTGGGTGTAACACTTGTTCAGCGGGCGCGGTGATGTAGCATGAAGGTCTTTTTCTCACACTAGTTCTGGCACAGAGATTTTTTTTATTGATTTGTTGTAGCAGCATTTCAGACTCGTCAAGGTGGAGGTGTGTGTGTGTGTGTGTGTGTGTGTGTGTGTGTGTGTGTGAGAGGAGGGCAGTAATCGGTCTTAGCTTGCAGACAGCCTGTGGGAAACTCGGCTTTCCCTTCCTGTTCCTTCAAAGAATCTCTGAGCTCCAGCAAAATGGGCGGAAATATTATCGGGCCTATTATTATTATTAGTTTTTTTTTTTTTTCACTTTTTGATTTTTGGCTCGGACATTAACGCCGATGTAATTGTTTTTGTCTTGTTTTTTTTTTTTGTTTTTTTAGCCTTCTTGCTAACGTGAGAAGAGTTTCTTCCTGCACTCTCACCTCACTCAGCTGTCACGTTAATGTAGCGGTCTCACACACACACACACACACACACACACACACACACACACACACACACACACACACACACGGCGTGCGGAGCTCTCACACCCTCCTGACCTGACCTGACCTGACCTGCAGGTGGTGCTGTTCGCTCAGCGAGGAGAGAGACCCTCAGGAAATCTCTCCCGCGCGCCCCACCGTGTGTAATACGTGACGGCTTAATCGCAGCGTCCGTGACTCACCGGCCTTGCGTCCAGGCTGGACACATTCCATCCCTGACCTTTGACCTCCCGGCCCTCGGGTTATGTGAGCACAATGATAGTATGGCAGTAAACTGTATGAGGGGAATCTATAAATAAACACACTCAGCTCGCACCCTCTTTACGGTGAGGAATATACAGTGTGTGTGTGACGCTGCTCTCAGATCTCACGCACGTGTAAATCTG
>JAAGKR010013738.1:0-13270 GCA_011419295.1 Clarias macrocephalus
ACACACACACACACGTGTATACACACACACACACACGTGTATACACACACACGTGTATACACACCCAAACACACATACACATGTGTATACACACACACACACACGTGTATACACACACACAGTCAAACACACACACGTGTATATACACGCACACACACGTGTACACACACACAGTCAAACACACACACGCGTGTCACGCTGACGTTTCTGCTGTGTGTAGAAAGCGGTTTCCTGCACAAAGCCGTGCTGGTGGGGGGCGGAGCTCACATCATCGAGGAGATCCAGGTGTTGAGGCAGCCTCAGCGAGTCAGGAGTCTCCTGCTCTCCGTCTCACAGGTAACACCTGCTACTGCTGGCTGTCACTGCTGCACATGCACACACACACACACACACACACACGTTACATAATATCTGTGTACGCGGGTGGTGATCGGGGAGAGCTTGTTTAAAAAGTGCATGAGTGGTGGTGTGTGTTTAACAGTGTGTTTGTTGTGTGTGTATAGGGTGCAGTGTTAGTGGGCTCCTCAGAGGGCGTGGCCTCGGTTCCGGTCTCCAGCTGTTCTCACTACAGGAGCTGTGCTGAGTGTGTGTTAGCCAGAGACCCGTTCTGTGCCTGGGACTCAGTACGGCAAGTGTGTGCTCTCGTCTCATCTATCAAAGACCAGGCGTAAGTATACACACACACACACACACACACACACACACACACACACACACACACACACACACGTACATAAACACATAAAAACACACATACACACGCAAAGTGTTTCTAAGTGATCTAAACATGTGTAAGAATAAACCCAGCTGTGAACACACACATAAGAAAAGCACACAGACTTGGTCAGGATACACCCAGTATGGGTGTGATGGGGGTGTTTTATCTCTGAATTCAGATGAAATATCACACACTGTACCAAGACCTTTGGTAAACATGCTCAGTGTGTGTGTGTGTGTGTGTGTGTGTGTGTGTGTGTGTGGCTGCTCTCCTCAGTGGTCAGGATGTCGAGGGAGGAAACGTGTCCAAAGTGTGCACAAGCTTCACCACACTGGTTCCCAGAGGACGGTCCATGGCGACTAATGCATCTCCCAGTGAGTACGCGCACACACACACACACACACACACACACACACACACACACACACACACACACACACAAATAAACTGTGCTGGCCGATATGACCTCAAATCAGTATAACGGTTAGTTGATCATTTTACCTGGAATATATTTAATAAATGATTATAATAATTTACATCAAATAAAAGTTCTGAATATCGGATTCGATAAATTTTTGGTTTATTTGATCTTGATTTTAATGTAGATCTTGTAACAGAAGTTGTGCCTCTTTACTCTCCGCTGCAGGTGTGCTGCCTGTTCCGGTGTTTCTCAATGAGGTGGTGCGTCTCCGCTGCACGTCGGAGTCACAGCTGGCACAGCTGCACTGGGAGCGTCCTGGGGTCGAGCTCTCGCCAGGCATCTACATCAAGGACGATCAGGACTTCCTCACTTTCCTGGCCACACCCACAACGCTGGGCAGATACATGTGTCAAGCCACGGAGAACAGCTTCTCCTGGATGCTTGCAGTATACGATGTCGTCCAGAAGGAGGTCTCGACCCTTCAGCCCTCCTCCACGTCCGCCACCACCCGCATCCCTGAGATCCCCGAAATGGAGCCGACGACTCCGACGATGGTCGAGGAGACTCCCGAGGCTAAGGATGAAGAGAAGCAGCCTACACCTGAGATGAAACCGGAGAAGACGACCCCGAGCATGAGCGTGACCAGAGTCATGCTGAGCTCCGGTCACGACGTTCCCGCTGACGGCTCGAGCAACAAGCTGCTTCGGGAGAACGGAGTCAGCTACCTGAAGGAGCTGGTGGCGGTCTCGGTGCTCTTAGCCATGTGCATCTGCGCGCTCGTCCTGTTGGCGGCGTACAATTTGAGGTTGAGCTTTCACAGCAGGACGGCGCCGCATTTACCCTGGTTGCGTAGAGACACAGCGACGACAGAGGGAGGTACGGATCAGGAGAGGGCGTCGCTGAAGGGGGAGTCGCCACAACTGGAGAAACCGAAAGCTCCCAACTCCCCACCGAGCAACGGCGTCTCAAACGGCTCCAACGGCCACCTACCCAACATTCCCATCTGATCCCCAAACGCAAGACTTTACCGCCGCCCTGCGCTTTTAGCCAACGAATCAGAGCTTGTGCGGATTTCCCACAGCATCGCCTTCCTGAGCCAGCACAGAGCTAATCCAGTCTGCTTCTGTCGTGTTGATTGACGGCGAAGATTGAACTTTCTGAATGAGAGCAAAGTCCTCAACGAGTTGTGGCATCAACAGTCAAATTTAACCACGAAAGGCACAAAAGGCAAGTGAGCGAAGAAAAGCACCCAGTCTGAAGATCGCAAGCCCGAATCCGGACGATGCCGCGGCCGCTTGTGGTTCATATTAACGCTCTCGTAAGAATAGATGAACGTTTTTGCACAAAACATAGTACAGCAGATGCCACGCATGATCAAAAACTAACAAGCTCTTTTGTTTCATTTAATTTTTTCTTCCCTGACATGGTGTTATTTAATGACGAACGTCTAAAGCTGTTGCTCTGGTGAATCTTTATGTACAAAGTTTGTTTAAGGTTGCAGTTTGTCAGTGATGTTTTTTTTAAGCCAGAAAAGAGAGACTGATTAGGGAACGAGTGTTTATCGCTGCTATAATGTAACTGATGACAGGAACTTGTTTGGCAGACGTTCCACAGCGTACAGATTAACGCATCACGGTACGCGGTAGTTGGGTATCTTTGCTGTCATGCCACATAGCCTGGTTACTCTTTCCTATACTTTGGCTTTTGCTCTGACCAAACCGCGGTTTTTACGCGATTTTTAACGGCTGGTTTTTGGTAAGTTGCAGACAAACTGTAGTCTTGTTGCGGAGTAGTTACTCGGCTAGTCCCTGCTCATTTTAGCGCCTTTGGGGGAAGCAAATGCACAAGCAATACCACGCTGTAAACACCAGCTCATGCCCCTAGATGCAGGTTTAATCCCACATCCATGCTAAATACCAAGGGTTGCGCCAGGGAGGGCATCCGGGGTAAATACCTGTGCCAAATTACCTGTGACCGCTGTGGCGATCCCTCAATGGGAGCAGCTGAAAGACCAACACCAACGTGTAAACTGTTTGGTGGAGGGGGCTCAAGTGAAACCAGAACTTTTCAGTGTGTAGGAGCGAGTCCAGGACGATACAAGGGTTGTGCCAATAGCTCCCAGCCAGTTCCGGTAACATGTAAGTAACATGTCACCAAGTTATCGGTCGATTTTCAAGGATCAGGTGAAGATCAGTGATTGCAGTGGGCTCCGTGCCACCTCGACCGGGAAAGTCATTCAGAAACATACGGACTTCTTTTAAAACGATTGCACCATTCAAATGTTTTACTGCGATTAAGGATGTTTTCACATTAGGATCACAAACCAAGTGGGTGCATACTGCCACCTGCTGTATCGGAGAGTGTAAATACGCAAGCGGACCAGAGTACGGAGAGCAAAAAACAATGTGAACGCTCTTGAACTAGCTTGGAAAGAAACAATGTAAACGATTGAAGTCTTCTGTAAATATCAATCGCTTTCATGTTGTCATTCACCCGATCACAAGTCCTGGTTTGACATGAAAACCCCTTAATAAAACAATCGTACAGTACAGACCAACGACATTACAAATTATTTAAACGAAACAATAAAATGATTCAATTATAAAAGGCGGTGAAAACAGTTCTAACATTGTGTTAAATGTGTCTTTGAGTATGAAAATATCACAAGGTTTAGTTTATAGCAGTGAAGAGCTGTTTATTGTTGACATGGTTGTCTTTCCGAGCATAGCAAACGCATAGCGCGGAAACGGTTACTATTTCTATTTTTACGTTGCTGATGAGCGCCAAACTGTTTTTTTCTTTGTAAGTTAATCTGCACTTTCTTAAACTTCAGTAAAGGTCTAGCAGCGAGGCGAAGAGGACGGTCATGCGGTACGTACTGGTGACGACGGCGTTGAGCGCGCGCTTAACACCGGTTCCTGTGAATATGTCTCATGGCACATAATTCGAATGAATGTTTTTCACCGTGAGATATTATAAGAGACATTTTGTGATTTTTTTTTTCTTCTTTTTTTTCGCTCCTTTCATACAAAAACCACTTGGAGAAAAACTCTCCAAACTCAAAATCTGATTTTCAGCATCTCTTCTGGGACTCATGACTTCTGAGCGGAGATGACAAAACTTTTTTTTTTATTTTTTTAGTTGTTGCAGTATTTTTTTTTTTCATGAAAACTAAAACGTGTAGCTTCTAGACAAAGTGCTTTATTTTTAAGTAAAGTGACTGCAGGTTCCTGTGCTGGATTTTAATTTTGCAGTATTGTTCTGTGTTTTTTCTGTCTATCTGTATGTATGTTACGTTAACATTAGTGAACTGTTAATATTATGATAACGTCTCCGTACACAAGACATACAGTACAGCAGATTCCTGTTTATTTAGCTTTCGTTCTTTCTGGTCTGTGAGAAACCGCTGCTGATGGCACTTTGGTAGCAAATTTATAAATTAAATATAATTTAACGCTTCTCAGTGGTGAGACTGTCAAAGGACTGGGTGATGCCGGGACGCCCGGAAGTCTGGATCCATAGGCGAGACAATTATTTATTTATTTAAAAGTATAAATTATAGCATCCTCTTACACGCTCAAATCAGTGGTGAACTTTGTTCACCATTTTCTTAATGATTCAAAACTGATGTTCCACGCAGAGATGATTTCCTCCTTTAGAGCGGCGGTACTTCAGTCCTGGTACGAATCCGATTCAAGCTACTGACTTCAGATCAGCCCAAAGGAAACAGTCGAGTCTTTTATCATTAGTTTTAAAGCCATCTTAAAAATATATAAATGTTAAAGGCCTGTGGATCGAGACTTTGGGCCACTCTGTGTACGTGGACTTTAATTAATGTGCACCTTTTTTATACTTGAGCTGTAAATAAATCTCTATAGTAATACAACGGGTATTCAAGTCATCCTGGGACGTTTGGCTATGCGGAATAACAAAATTATGTTATGAAAGTAAAAATTCCCTTTTCTTCTCTATATAATCACTAATTCACTTACCCCAGTGTTTCACAAGTGCTTAGATACCATCATGGTACGTATTTCCCAGTACGCCAGAGCCATAATCAGTCTACAACGCCGGACTCCCAGTAACTGGGTTAGGAGTGAGGTCAAGCGGATGAGAAATTTTGTTACAAGTTCCAGTTTGACTTGAACACCCCTTGTATATAGTACTAGATTCTAGACTGGGATGATTTTGATGAGTAAAGGAATATGAACGTGTTTGAAATAAGGGTACTTTAAGGTTGAACTTTGTTTGTTTGTTTGTTTTTGTAGAGCCAATTCACCTTGTTCTAGTTAAACAATAACAGTCAGAACTTTTATCCTGATTTTTGATTGTATCACATTATTTTACTGTTTTACCCTCAGCTATTTCTACTGTGCAGCATCTCGTTGGTTCAAAGCTGCAGATGTGAGTTTAAAAAGGTGATGATGATGATGATGATGATGATGATGCTTTTTTATATTTGGTGAGGACAAACTGCCATCTCATCGAGACAGACTTTATCCCTGGAGCCTCATCACTGCCCTAACACACCGTCTAGTGGCGGCGTGATTATTATTGTTGCGTACGGTATAACCGAACATCTGCACCAGTCTACTTCTGCCGGTTCTTGTTTAAGAATATTGGACTGGATCCGAACATGTGAACTGTGATTTGACAAAGCTTACTGTTCATGCGTAATTGGAAGCATTTTGGACTTTTTTTTCCCCCAGTTGGGTTTAGGGGAGGGTAAAATCAACTCACAACTGTTCAAAAGATTACTGATATATTTTTATACTAATATCTGTTATGTAAATCTGTATTTTAAATAAACATTTAAATTCACAGGTTTGTCACTCTTTAAGGGGAAGTTATTCGTGCATCTGGGTTTGATTGACGTACTTTTAATGCAGTTCATGCTAAAGTGTAATTCAGGGTCACAGCTCCTGATTTTCTGAGACTGACCAACCTTCTGTTTAGAAAATTAGTCCAACATGGAAGTGATAAACATGTAGTTCCTGGAATGACCACTAGGAGCTGGCTTTAGTAGTGAGTCAATCCCCATAGAGTTCCATGTTAAAATGTCTAATTTTATATCAGAATTAAACATGTTTACAGCCTGGGTAAAAAAAATTAATAAATGAAAAATAAAAAGTTTGGTCTCCATAGCTAGATTTCCCATGTTCATGAGATTCCAATGTACATTTACTATATGTAGGTGAATGTTCATTTAACTTGTCAGTCAAAATTACATTACAATATCACATTAAGTTATTTTTATGTACAGAGAAGTCTGTTCTGACTCTAGGTGGTGGAACGAACTTCCTCTCAATGTCCGTACAGCCGAGTCACTTACTTTAAGCAACAATCAAAGACTGTGTGTGTGTGTGTGTGTGTGTGTGTGTGTGTGTGTGTGTGTGTGTGTGTGTGTGTGTGTCCACCTCTGGCTTGAAAGAAAGAAATAATCATAAAAATAAAAAAAAACGTCCCAACATTGTTTGAGTGAAACTAGTTATTAATTATAACCAGTGTAAGGATCCATTCAGTGATGGAAACGTCAATACATTTCTGTAAGTCGCTCTGGGTAAGATAAGGCTAAATGTAAATTATCCGTAATTAGGGGCGTGGACAATTTGTGTGACAGCTGTCGAACCGTTAACTGTATGCATCACTTTATGATGACGGAGATAATCAAATGCAAATTGATGTTAGCCAAGTTAGAACTGTAGTTAAGTCAAAGATAAGCTAGCTAGGCATTGGTGGCTCAGTGGAAAGTTTCTCGCCTGCCGTATGGAAGGCACAGGTTCTATTCCCACCAAGTGCCTAAACCCCAGCCACTGGATGAAATTTGGAGGGTTGCCTCAGAAAGGGCATTCGGCATAAAACTTGTGCCAAGTTGTGTGTGCGGTTTGGTTTGTCCTCTGTGATGACCCCAAATACAACTATCTAGCTTGCGGTAACTGAAGTAGCAAAGTAGATGTGTTGCCAACCAACACAATGGCTCCATTTGTTCTGCTCATGTGTTAACCGAGCCATCTCCTGCCGAGGTGGTGATAACAAGATCTTCCAAAGTTCAGGCCCCGTATTCACAAAGCTTTTTAGAATTCTCTTAGAGAGCTTCTATCTTAGCCTAAAAAGTCCTAGCTGGCAGTCCTAGACTGAAAGTGATTTGGGAAACTTCTCAGAGCGACGCTGCGTAAGGACAGTACAAAACCCTTTATCTTAGTGAGGAGATGTGGCCGACCCTGTTGCTAGGGTTGGCGCAGCAATTCAAGGACTGTGATTGGTTGATGAAAAATCTGTAAAGGTCAGGCTACAGGCTACTTTATGCAAAGTTTGGTATAGACTAAATATCTTAAAGTTATTTAAAACCGCCAAAACTACTTTCAAAGCAACCAATTTCCACACAGTAGTTACTATATTTACGTTCTTACATTTTATTTTTTCATACTGATTTTATTACTTGTACTCCATTTCAGATTGATGGGAGCAAAAGGGTTCACCTTTTACTAATTTACATGATTTCAGGACAGTCTTTAAGTTGCACTTTTGGATGGTTTGTAGCAAACAGTTCAAGAGAGATGGAAGGGAGTAAATCAACAAGAAAACCAAATTGGACAGAAAAGCAGGTGTTTACTTTTACCTTTACGTCCAGTGTTTGGAGGATATTGTTCCATTTTGTCCTCTGCTATTGAAGCTTAAGTCCTCCTCTCTACTCTTAACAATTTTTACCTTAGGAGCTGTTTTTAGGGCTAAGATGTTTCGTGAATCATTTTTATCTTTACGTGGATTTAGTCCTAGATTTAAGGTGAAATTTTGAGAGAATGTCATAATTCTAAGAATTTTCTTAGAAATTCATCACTAGGAGCAACTTTTAGGCTTAAGAAGATTTGTGACTACGGGCCCTGATCTTTAGTAAACCCCTTATCAGAAGACCTATGAGTGACGTCACAAAGGGATTGTCCTGTCCTTTTTCATACTGTACAGTCACCTGATACAGGGACTGATATTTACTAAGGCTACGCCTCCTTCTCAGCGCTGAATGAATGCCTCCAGTGTGAACACATTTGATCCTGATTCTGAGTGCACTAGTAATTTACTATGACTTGTACAACCTGCAGAATTACTCGAGTCATAGCATCTTTAAAACCCCATAATAAAGACTGTCTGGGTTTTTATAGCCAGTAGGTGGCGAGAAGGTGCTCACTATCAAGCTGAACACCAGCAGATTGACTCTCCCTGTTCTTCACTCTTCTACATAACCTACACTACAGTAGTGTTTGAAGTTTTCCTTTAAAGCTTTGTAATTCTCCGTGTGTGTGTGTGTGTGTGTGTGTGTGTGTGTGTGTGAGAGAGAGAGAGAACGAGATCAGTGCGTTGATTGCTGGATTCCAGAGCTGCTTTCCTACAGAGGTTCTTCTCTGCATCTCCCCTCCATCATCAGCACCATAACACCAGCTCCAGCTTTCTGCAGGTAGGATGCTTACAAAAAAAAAAAAATCATTACGTCATCCTAGAAAGCTCCAGCGTTTTACCGCGTTTTGTACATTTTAGACACAATGCGTGAAGATGGACTCGATGCTGGAAAATATTTACTGGAAGGCTCGGGACGCGCGCGCGCGAGCATGCATACGCACGCGCGCACGGGCACGCGCAGGGACGCAAACTTGCATTGTCTTAACAAATCTAAAACGTTATTGTCTTTATTCTCTCCCAAAAGAGAAAGATGACAGATATTTATTTTAATATCTGGCGATAATGCTGCATATGCTGTGTCACCTCCTTATCTGTTTATTTATTAATTGCACGCATTAATTGGAGTGTATTTAAGGTTTATAATATGTATTTGCTAATTGTCGGGTTTCCCGCTCTGCACACATCTGTGGCGCGCGCGTGAAACAGCTGTAATATTCATATGAATCATAAACAATGCAGTGCTCAGTGCTTCCATTAGAGCGGGGAAAAAAGCCCTGAGTCATGGAAGTTAATCCGAGTGCCGCAGTGTGTCTCTCAGCATCCTCCTCCTCCTCCTCTTCCTCAATGCGGGACTGAGCAGGACGCCATCCTGGTCCTGAAACCTCATGCATGTCATTAGCTCCCCCATGCAGAGACGAAGTAGGGATGATGGGAGAGATGCAAAGCTCAGGACGTCCCAATCAGGGTCGTGTCATCATGCTGTCATACAACAGAATATACTGTTTAAGAAAAATAAATAAATGTTTATTTTATATTATAATATAGTTTTATATATATATATTATAATTATATTATTATTTTTTAAAACACATTATAATATATAATATGATTAAATATAGTATCTATAATATATGATGTTCTATACAATATATTTGGCGGCATGGTGGCTTAGTACTGTGGTTAGCGCCTTGTACTTCCAGTATCTGGGTTCGATTCCCACCTCGGGGTCTGTGTGCATGGAGTTTGCATGTTGCGGGGTCTATGTTCATGGAGTTTGGTCGGTTTCCTCTGGGTGCTCCGGGATTCCTCTTACAGTCCAAAGACATGCATGTTTAGGTTAATTGGCGTTTCCATATTGCCCGTAGTGTGTGTATGCATGTCAATGTTGACCGGAGGTCCTGCCACGGTGGAAAAACGGGAATAAATACAATGGACACAACTGGCCTTCCTGGCTCCTATTTGGACTACAGATGTTCCTAGATGGATAAATATATAATATAGTATAATATCTATTGCATTAGATATTATAGGGCGGCACAGTGACTTACTGGTTAGCACTGCCCTGCACCTCCAGGGTCAGGATTCGATTCCTATCTTGGGGTCTGTGTGCATGGAGTTTTTTGAATCCTCTTTCCGTGTTTAGTGGGTTTCCTCCAGGTACTCTGGTTTCCTCCCACAGTCCACAGACATGCATATTAGGTTAATAGCCGCTCCCAAATTACCCGTAGTGTGTGAATGACAATCGGGTGGTGTAGAGTAGCTGCCAGAGAAATGCCGGATGTGACATGGATAATATAATATAATGTAAAATAAATTTGTTAAATACATAACAAAAGGGTAATACATATGAAGTATGTGATGGCAGTTTAATTACCAAACCTTTTACATTTACTAAGTGTAAATTGTTCTAGAGTTTGTTTTTTCGAGCAAGTTCACATCTCTTGTCATTGAGTCTTTATATGACTTAAAATGTGTGTGATCTTCAGTCTTTAGTGAGTCTTTATATGGCTTAGAGTGGGCGTGGCCTTCAGTCTTTAGTGAGTCTTTATATGGCTTAAAGTGGGTGTGGCCTTCAGTCTTTAGTGAGTCTTTATATGGTTCGGAGTGGGCGTGACCTAATTGTGTGCTGTAATGCTAAAGGTGATTGATTAGTATGTGTGACTTTTTTTGCCCAGACAATGTAGAGATGGTTTTCACATGGGCGTATAGGAAAAGACTGGGACTCTGAGTGTGCTGTTTTTTTTTTTTTTTTTTTTTTTTCAGGAATGAGGCCTTGAAATGAACATCTGGTAGTATGTACACTGTATGGAAACTGTGTCACTGAGTGGACACGTCCTTGTGGCATTACATATAAACGATTGTGTCTCTGAGTGTCTTCAAGGTCATATTTGGAAATGAAATCAACTTTGGGTGGACACGTCACTGAGGTCATGAATAGATCGACTTGAATTTGTCCTTGGCGCAGTAAATAAAAATGAGTGTGTGTGTGTGTCCTTCAAAAATTACATAAAAAATGACAATAATTTCCAAACATTATTTCTCAACTCTGTATGCTATATAATGTTTTGTTGATACTTGTCATACTGATACTTTTTTCTATTCGTCCTCACTGTCCTTCATGCTCAACATTTTCTTCTCCTTTTTTCCCAGGCTCTGAATGTTCCACTCTGACCTTTTTATTGCATAATATCCAATAACAGCATGGGGATTGAGAGTCAAGCCCCGACCCAGGCTGCAGTCAACCTGACCCCCAGACAGGTCAAGACTTTCCAGAAGGTCGAACCAAAAGCTTTAGGGGTGAGAGCCTGCACTCGGTGTTATTAGATTATTAGAACCATGACATCAGAGTATGGACAGTAATGGCTAGGATAGGATGTGATTTGGGTCCCAACCAGTAGTTGCACATTGAAGATGCTCTTTTCTGCCTTTCAGTCGATCCAGATCATCATCGCTGTTTTGTTACTGTGCCTGAGCGTCTCTGTGCTTCAGATCTACTACGAAGTTCACTTCACCCCCGACCTCATCGTAGTAGTAGTGATCGTCATCCAGGTGAATCCCAGCACTAAATGTCAAAGCATGTCTGAATGAAAGTAAGAGGATAAAAGCCTGATGGTCAGTTTGTAGTCCAGATTTTATAGACAGATGGATGGATGGTAGTGATGGGTTGTTCATGAACGATTCCTTCTTTTTGAACAAAGTCTTTAATTTGACTCAAAAGAACGAGTCGTCTCGGAGAGACGCGCATGCGCAGAGCATTGCAAAACCTCCGTAGGTTATGTACAGGAAACAGAAATTAGTAGTTACCTTTGAGTCTGAATCGTGTCACGTGACTCCCATAGACTATAGACTCCCATAGCTATGTAGTGCAGAATTCAACAGATTTCAAAGGTTCTCCTCAATGAGTCTTAATGAAAACTGTCCTAGTCGTTCGTTCTTTAGTCACATGACTCCCATAGACGCTATGCAGTGCAATAGGTTCAAAAGAACGAACGACTCGGACCAGAAGATATGATGGTGAGCTGCTCATTCTGTTTATCATAATATGTCCTTAGCTGCATTGTAATATTTTCATTACTGGAACTATAGCCAAATGTGTGTATGTAGACTAACTAACTATATGACTCAAAAAAAGATTTGTTCATTTTGATGAACGAGATTCAAAAAACGGAGTCACTAAAATGATTTAAACTTCCCATCACTAACGGATGGATGGATGGATGGATGGATGGATGGATGGATACTCACTCACTCACTTTATTGATCCTGAAGTAAATTCCAGAAAGACACTGGAAAACAATGTAGCATCAATTTCAACATTCTGTGGGTATAAAAAGGTGGTATTGTTAGAAAGTCATTCCAAGTTCATCATTCAAACAGCCATAAACACACAACGTCACTTAATGGACGAGCAGCGCCATGGCGCGCCTTTGGGTCGATGGCACGCAGTCAGATGTTGCTTGTGAACTTGGTGTGTCTCAAAGTGTCATCAGCAGACTCGCATCAAGACACAGAACTACTGGCAGAGTTCATGACAGACCCAGGAGTGGAGCCCCACGCCGCAATGATGACCAGTATCTAAGGTCCTATGCACTCAGACATCGTTATGCAACTGCCACACGGCTGCAGGCCCGTTTACAAGACGTGAGGGTTTAGCTTGAATGCCAGGCGACCGTTGCAGGCGACTCCACTGACACCAAGACACCTCCGTGAACGTTTGCAGTAGGCACAAGACCATGTGTCCTGTTCACTGATGAGTCACCGTAGCTGGAGAAGGTCAACATGGTCCCCAGGGTTTGCTTTGGTGGAGGAGGAGGAGCAACAGTCTGGGCAGGCATCACCAGTCAGCGCAAAACAGATTTGGTTATTGTCGATGGCTCAGTCACTACACGTTCTTACCTCAGAGACATCATAAAACCCATCATCATCCCCCAATTCCGCCACCACACCCCCAACTTTCTGTGCATGAATGATAATGCTCCAGCACATTGTGTCAGAATTGTCACAGCTCGACTTCAGGAAGTTGGAGTGCCTCATATGGTACGGCCATCAATGTCCCCTGACCTGAACCCCGTAGAGCACGTCTGGGACCAGTTGAAGCAGAGACTGGATGATCGTACCCCACCCCCACGTGACCTGGAACGCATTGCCTCAGAACAACATCATGAGGCTAGTGAGGAGCATGAGACGTCGCTGTAAAGGTATTATTTCGGCAAATAGTGGAAACACCCACTAATGACATTCTTAATTTTTTGTTATTTGGGGCTATCCTTGTTATTGTCTAAATTCTTGGGGTAATAAATATTAAACTAATGAAAATGGTGTTTCTTCTCATACATTTTTAGTAATATCAAAGGGAACTTTTACTTATTTCATTAAAATTTAGAGCAAATAGAAAAAGCACTCAAACAAGGCACTACTGTGAGTAGTGTAGATACACGTAGTTACATATTACAATACGA
>JAAGKR010013739.1:0-13266 GCA_011419295.1 Clarias macrocephalus
GCAAAAGTATTGACACCCTCCCTGGTCAGTTCTCAGTAACTGTATATTTTTTCATATCTGAAAAATACCAAAAACAAAAAAGAAAACAATTGTGGCATGCGCAAAAGTATTGACACCCTCCCTGGTCAGTTCTCAGTAACTGTATATTTTTTCATATCTGAAAAATACCAAAAACAAAAAAGAAAACAATTGTGGCATGCGCAAAAGTATTGACACCCTCCCTGGTCAGTTCTCAGTAACTGTATATTTTTTCATATCTGAAAAATACCAAAAACAAAAAAGAAAACAATTGTGGCATGCGCAAAAGTATTGACACCCTCCCTGGTCAGTTCTCAGTAACTGTATATTTTTTCATATCTGAAAAATACCAAAAACAAAAAAGAAAACAATTGTGGCATGCGCAAAAGTATTGACACCCTCCCTGGTCAGTTCTCAGTAACTGTATATTTTTTCATATCTGAAAAATACCAAAAACAAAAAAGAAAACAATTGTGGCATGCGCAAAAGTATTGACACCCTCCCTGGTCAGTTCTCAGTAACTGTATATTTTTTCATATCTGAAAAATACCAAAAACAAAAAAGAAAACAATTGTGGCATGCGCAAAAGTATTGACACCCTCCCTGGTCAGTTCTCAGTAACTGTATATTTTTTCATATCTGAAAAATACCAAAAACAAAAAAGAAAACAATTGTGGCATGCGCAAAAGTATTGACACCCTCCCTGGTCAGTTCTCAGTAACTGTATATTTTTTCATATCTGAAAAATACCAAAAACAAAAAAGAAAACAATTGTGGCATGCGCAAAAGTATTGACACCCTCCCTGGTCAGTTCTCAGTAACTGTATATTTTTTCATATCTGAAAAATACCAAAAACAAAAAAGAAAACAATTGTGGCATGCGCAAAAGTATTGACACCCTCCCTGGTCAGTTCTCAGTAACACCCCCCTTGGAAAACATAAAAAACAAAAACAAAAACAAAAAAACAACTGTGGAATGTGCAAAAGTATTGACACCCTCCCTGGTCAGTTCTCAGTAACACCCCCCCTTGGAAAACCTAAAACAACAACAACAACAACAACAACAACAACAAAAACAATTGAGAATGTGCAAAAGTATTGACAGTTCTCAGTAACACCCCATTTGGAAAACATCAAAGCTTGTTTTTTGCAAATGTATGTCTTTCAAATTATATTGAAATCTTTTTCCCTTATGGCACGGTGGCGTACTGGTTCTTGCCATGGCCTTGCACCTCCAGGGTTGGGTGTTGGGTTCCCTCCCACAGTCCAAAGACATGCAGATGAGGTTATTTGGCGTTCGCCTCATGTCCAAAGTCTCCTGGGATACGCTCCAGACCCGGCTTACAGGATGAGCGGTGATGAAGATCATCATCAGTGTTCGCTGTTAAACATTAAGATCTTTTTGGGCCATCTTGCATACAACACAGGGTTTCCAATACCTTCCAGCACATACCATGAATGTAGAATTGAGGCTTAGAGTAAAGGAAGGTCCTACCTAGTATTAGTATTTTTATTAATATTCCTAATAAAGTGAACAATGCGTGTACGTTTGCAAAAACAAGCAAACAAAAAAAAACCTAGTCTGGCTCAAAAAGAACTGCAAATAATTCTATTAGGCAATAATTGAATTTAAGTCTTGTTTTATTATTATTATTATTAATATTTATAAATCTCTCTATAAAAAAGTACTTTTCTTTTCTTATTGACTCTTAAACCTTCCTGTCCTTGTCAGCCTTACACACACTGACCAAGTAATTAGTCAAAGCAAAATATTTTTTGTTACAATGACTAATGAATATCCTCTAGTAATAATATTTGTGAGTATATAACCACCGAACAAAGCTCCTTTGACAGCCATTGTGTGGCAAAAAAAGATAAGGCAGCTTCATTCCCCCTCAGAATGGAACCCCGGGTTCTGAATCCTAATGTGACGAGCAGAACGGGTGCGTCGAGGGAGCGAGCTCCGTTTAGTTACAGCCTTGGCCATGCGCTAATATGAATTGACGAGCTGAGGCAGTGAAGGGGAGGATGCGGGGGGGAATAGGGCAGGATGGCCCTTTTTCAGAGTGCCACTCATCTATCATTGGGCGTGACAGCATGACACCGGGCCCCGTGAGGGAGTGCGAGCGCTTCAGAATGAAGGATGGAGAAAGAAGAAGATGGACTGGCAGATCCGGCAGGTCTGGAGGAGATCTGACGAGATCTGCCATGACCGTGACGGTCCTCGAGATCAAAGGTCAGTGCAGCACGGGAAAGGTGTAAATGGAGGTAAATAAAAATGTGCGAATATGAAAGTGTTAGCGAATGTGAAGTGTATAAAGATCTTCTACCAGAAGCCTGTGTTTTTATTATGCGGGACATGAACCTGTCGATTTCGGTAAGCCCTGAAATTTCATCTGTAACCCTGTGTGTGTGTGTGTGTGTGTGTGTGTGTGTGTGTGTGTGTGTGTGTGTGTGTGTGTGTGTGTGCGTGTCTGTGTGAGAGCGTGTGCGTTCAATTTGAAAATCCTTCATCCTCAGCATGTGTGGGCAACAAGGGCAAAGGAGGAAAAGCCATCAAAAGGCTTCAAAGCTTCACTAATGGACCACCTCCATTCACTCTGAACTACACATGCCGCTCAAACTCAATACACGGACCATAAGGGCAAGACTGATCCATTTCTGACTTCAAATAATGGCCTGTCCACGCACATACACATACAAAGTATATACAAGGGGCGTTCAAGTCAAACTGGGACTTGAAACCAATTGACATTTACAGGAGACTTCAAGCACAGTACGCGGACGCGACTCTTAGCCGCAGTGAAACATTTAAAAGGTGGAAACGGTTTAAAGAAGGGCGTACGATTCTGTCCGAGGTGGTTCGGCGCCCACCGCAGTCGTTCCCGCTACATGCAGTACAGTCCTGACCTTGCTTCAAGTTATTTATACATATTTGTGCCATTAAAGGAGTTCCTGGGAGGCAAGGGTTTTGAGACATAAAGGAGGCGCCACTGAGAAAGCGTCCTACCTTGATGGCCTCCACGTGCATATAGATAGATAGACAAAATTCACTGACTTTATTAAAAGTACCAATAATTAAAAAGAAGAAGAAGAAGAAGAAGAAGAAAAAATCTTCAAGGCCCTAAAAAAAACTGAATGCATGCTAGCGAAGGTCTGTGACTTCAGAGTAAACTGAACCGTACTCTCTCATCAAAATCCCTCTCGCGCTCTGGTTTCCTGTGAGGACGAGAACTGCTGAGTAGAGACAGGAAGGCAGATGCTCAAAAGAGCACGCTTAATTGGTTCCATCTCCAAATGTTTTTCTCCAATTAGAGGGCTCGAGTGGGTCTCGCGTATACTGGGGATTTGATAGCTCATTTACCACAGCCATCTCCACAGACACACTCTCCAGACCCCACCTCAATTAATGACAGACAGAGAACAAAGAGCAGGAAGACGGCTACATTGTTCACGTCAAAATGCTGTGTGTCCGTCATAGACTACAATGATTAAGCAAAAAAAAAAGTAAAAATAATAATGTCATTTCCTTTTTTTTTTATGCATAACGATCTGTGTTGATTCTTACACATAACATGCGGAAATACATAATGTATAAGAAGCTTGTGTAGCGTAGCACCATGTGAGAGCAGATCTCGAACTTAGAGTAAACCTACAATCGACACGATTTTGAAAGCAACATGTATTCAACAGATAGCTGCAGAGACCTGATTTGCATACGTAACAAATATGCTCTATCCTGGATTAAATATTTATTTTTGTATGTGTATAGATTCTTGAATCTGATTGGCCAGAAATGATGATAGGTTTGGTTACGCTACTGCTTCTGTAGTAGCCGCTAATTCACATTGAGTTGACGGATGATGCTCCCTAAGCGGAATCATAAACTCTGCCCATCAAAAAGTATATTTTACAACGCAAAATGTAAAATAGTTCATATACAGGAGCTTTCTGTTAGGATGCATTTATTTCACTTTTATGGAAGTAGTCAGTCTCCAGTGTCAGGGCTTGGTTAGGCTTTTGCACGTCTTCAAGACAGAGGACTTTGTGCTTTTCTTGTTTCTTCGTAACAAGATGCCGTAACCGCAAGACGCCATTTTGTCTTATTCACTTGGGGCAGTGGACGCACAAACAGTTGAGGCTGTGTGTTACTATTGGGAAGGTCAGGGGTTCGAGCCCCAGCATTGCCAAGCTGAGTCCTTGAGCCAGGCGCTTAACCCTATCTGCTCCAGGGGGCGCTGTATCCTGGCGGATCTTGCTATGACCTGGGACATGCGAAAAAAACGATTTCACTGTTCTGTAAGGGACATGGGACAAATCTTACATCTCTTTGTCTATCTTAAGGGAGAAAAAGGGAAAGGCTCAGTTTCTATAAGAGAAGTTATAACAAAGAGTCAACATTAATGGCAACTATACACGGTTCAGAAAGTACCAAATTCTACAGTATGTAAGTATAATGTTATTTAATAAATAAATGAATACATAACCATTTTAAGTCAACTTTGCTGTAGAACGCATTTACCAGTGTTTCCAGCATTGTCCTTTTTTTCGATACCTGGCAACCTTATGAGTGCAAAAATCAGGCGTGCAGAACAAAACTTAACAAACGTGAACTGAGCAGTTGTTGAGTTGAAAAGTCAACACAATGGACCGAAAGCAAATGCATTATAAAGTGATCTCAACATTTTGTAATTCACTGTTGTCCACATCCACATAATGCTTTAATCCAACAACAGCAACGGCAAAAAAAGGTCAACACGGGATCCATTTTCGATCCAAAAACTTTTACCTGTGCACCACTGCGTCCATAATCACGTCGTGCATAACAGAGTGGTACACATGCTTCCCCTCGGAGGACAGGAAGACACTCGGGTGCCTCATCAAAACGGAACAAAGGATCAGCACATCGCAACTTCTAACACATCAGGTACAGCACGTCCAGAACTTGCTGTACCCGTCAAACCGATGATATCCCGCGAGTCCGGACCTTCCCCGGCTACGGCATTTTCACCCTTGCACAACTAGTTTGCTGCTCGGCTGTTTCATTACTCAATCAGTCCTGTCACTATAACAGCCAGTCGGGTATAAGCCGTTACGTTCCGGCCATTACCGTGATCTTCCAAGTACAATACTCAACAATTGTAAATAGCTATTCTTTGCACTACACTGATGATTATGCTATAATTAAGCAATAACACATGAGAGGAAGTGCTGCTATGTTTAATATCTAGCCGACGTGATGCGGTCGTAGGCACGAGGGCAGGGTTCCGCGTTACCCCTTTAATTATCAACAGATTATGATTAGGCCTGTTGATTTATTTTTTTTAACCTTTTATTTAACCTTTTTTCATCAACATATATCCTTCTATGCCTGGCTGAATTAACTGACCAGAACTGGTGAAGCTGGCGAGTCAACAGTGTCTAAATTCTTACTGGTATACTACAGAATGTAGACAAAATGTAGGTCACAAACTGTCCTAAGAAAAATTCTGAGATTAACTTTATACTGTATTATCACATTTATATTCCGCTTTAGGCCATCAGCTAACTTCCTGGGTTCTGCGGTTAAATCTCAAATAATACACGATCCCTGGTTCCACAGCTCAAGTAGTGCCCTTGATCAGGGGATAAAGAGGGATTTGGAATTCCTACCTGATCCCGTAGAAGCTAGTTAGCTTCGTCGTTTGCATTAGGCATGAATTTGGAACGACTTAGACGCGAATACTAAGATCAAAGTGTTTAAGATCACGTAACGTTATCAGGTTTGTTTTCTTGCTGAAACTGGTTCTGAATGTGGCAGCCGCTCTCTCCTCTTTCCAGTACTACGGACCGTACCGACCTGTTTTCAACCATGCGGCGACCAACAGTTAGTGTAATTCATGATTATTAGAACACATGTGACATGGACTAATACATATATCGTTAAACATCCCAGTGCTGTTATGCTCCATTATCACCACTTGTAGAATCAGATTACTAATTAAACATTAAAGGTTCCAGATTTGACTATTTCTTTAGGACAGCTCTCAGACCTCCTGCAAAGTTTTATACCTCTGTGTCTATGTACATGAGCTACTACTGAGCAGCACAAAGCCAGAGGACGAATTGTAGAGCAACAAGCATATAGACGATATCTCCTTATATGAGGTCACATAAGAAGGAAAATCTAATTAAACCCAGGCTATAAAAAGATGAAATAAGGACAACAATCACAGCAAAGCTTTTATTCTCACATGTTTTGTGCGAGTTTTGAATAACAGGTTCCCTTTAAAGCATGCTGTGGACGAATCTTACATTTAAAACTTGACAAGAGTGTAAAACTTTTTTTTTTCTTTCTCTAGGATCGAGCTGGATTTAGCCGTGTTTGAGACACAATAACACCCATAATCCATCATTCCCGAAGAAAGAAACATTCAGAAAGTCAGTCAATTTACTCTGACATTGGCACTGGCCAGAATACTCTGTACTCTCAAATGTAACTCTAACTGGTGACATGCAGTATGCAAGCGACTTTGCGACACGGCACCATCTTTCAACACTGACAGTTTTAAGTGCGAAAACTCCGTCTCCAGAGAATCTCATATCGACTTTCGACAGCATCACCTATTCTCCTTACCCGGGTTGCGTGAAGCTCCATAAACCGCCATAAATCCTGACGTTCCACCTTCTGCATTGATCGGATCAATGAAGCCCCAAATCCTCTATTCATCCCTGAAAGCAGCCTTGCTTGGTAAATGTACATCGGCCTGGAACCACCAACCCATCCCAATTACCTACAGTGAATTATCGAGGTTGTAGTTAATCTCGCTCCGTTCCTCAAGAGAATTCACCCCTCCTAACGCTACCGCACAGGATTTCCATGAATCCCAGCACATACTGTACATTGCGTTCATGTGTCATGTCAATTCTTTAGGGGATTCATAAATAAATAAATAAATAGTCGTTTTATTTCTTCATTTATTTTTAACAGCAGCGGTCTTTATGTAGCAGCTCACCCTGTTTGCGTCTCTCTTCTCTCACTAATTCACACCTCACCCAAAATATCTGGAGAAAGTGCGATAAGCCCACGGAGGGAAGTGTGAGAGAGGGGAAAAAAAAAAAACAAAAAAAAAAAAACATGCAGAATGTGATATGGCAAAAAGAGAGGTTTCAGAATAATGGCTAAGACTGATAAAATAATAAAAAATAAATAAATTCAATTAAATAAAACGCATACTGTACATTTCACAGAAAGTTTTTAAATTTTTATTCTTATTACTAGGTGAATAAAACATGTGAGAATTTCAGCATACACATGGCATCCAGTAAACCTGTGAGATCATAAGGGCAAAACGATGAAGAATAGAGAATTCATTAAGAAATGTGGTCAGAAAAAAATATACAAATGGAGATCATTTTGTTTAGATAACAAAATCTAAACACTTTATTACTGAATCGACTTTATATACTATATACTCTTTCATACAGTATATACTCTTGTTACAGTACATATATTCACAGAATTTTCACATTCATATGTTTCTTGCATCTTCCACTTTTTCTCCACTACATTTCCTAAATAAAACAGGTACTTTTACTCCTTATCCGCTCTGCATCTTTGTTACCGTCTGTTGCTCACCCTACATTTTTCATTTCCAAGAAGGTTATGCTGTACGGCCTTGCTTTAGGTGCTATTACTGTACATCTACTGTAAGTATGAAAAAGCTGCACCCTTGAACTGTGTTTTTATACAAAGCAGTTGGCTTAACCCGCGGTCCACCGGATGACATTCCCTGTCAAAAACTCCCCATCCGACCTGAAAAAGTGCATCGGGGTCAGTTAAATTAATATTGATTTAGTGGAGCCAAAACATCTATGTTATTTAACCTTAGTTAGTTATTAGTTAGTTATTATCATAAGCCAGTTCGGATATCTGGGGAACGTGATGGATAGGCTGACATCAACGATTACCCGACAGTACATGCAGATTTTTAACTACTGTATACCAACGGGTGAAAATAGCATGTGACTTTTCCCCACTGACGCCTGGATAAATTCTGCTTTTCTATAAGGAGGAGACCATAATCAGTTAACCTAGTAAAATTCTAACTGCTCACTATTTTACTTTCGATACATGACAGCATAAGGCGGTGTAGTGGTTAGCAGCACTGTCGCCTTGCACCTCCAGGGTCCGGGTTCGATTCCCGTCTCTGTGTGCATGGAGTTTGCATGTTCTCTCCGTGCTTGGTGGGTTTCCTCCGGTTACTCCGGTTTCCTCCCACAGTCCAAAGCCCTGCAGATTAGGCTGATTGCCGTTCCCAAATTGCCCGTAGTGTGTGAATGTGTGTGTGCCCTGCGATGGATTGGCACCCTGTCCAGGGTGTACCCTTACTTGTGCCCTAAGCCTCCTGGGATAGGCTCCAGACCCCCCGTGGGCCTGAATACAGGATTAAGCGGTATAGAAGATGAGTGAGTGATTGACGATCTGTGATATACTGGATGTGATACTCAGGTAAACACTATTATAAGGTTTTTTGCATTTACGATGCATAATTCGATGTTACTTATTTAACGGCAACATGCAGCCATTGGAAGCCAAGTGTACATGTCTGACTATTCTTTTAGATTTAATGTTAAAAATAAAAAAACTTTTCATGTTCAAGACTTGCCAGGGCTACGATGCGCATCAATCATGAAGCCACAGAAAAAGCTGAAAGGTAGAAAAACATCCCATTTTTGCAAGTCTAACGAGGATTGTTAAATACACCTAATAATTAAACGCTGCTTATGAGTCGCACCTCAGCTCGGCGCATCTTCCCGCACCCACGCGAGTAGGAGTATAACATAGCGTCGGGCGGCCATTATTTTTGGCTGTTTTAATAGACAGAGGCTGTTATGGCGGAATAATTAAACTCATTACGTGGCTGTTTTCTGTAATTTCCTCTAACCTCTTTCTCTCAATCCCTCCCGAATCTCCAGTCTAGAGGCAGAAGGGGCAGCCTGGGCGCGAGCCGAGTCTATCATTATTTCTAATTACAGGCTCTCTCTTTCTGTGTTACCCTCTTTTAAACTGCAAATATCATTTCATCTGTGGGCTATTAAAACTGACGCGTAGACAGATGTGCTGTCTGACGCTGCTCTCGGACGGCCTCCGATGAATCGAATGAAGCTGAGACGTTACCGAGCGAAGGATGGGTGTGCGGCAGCCTTGTTTACACACGGGCGCACACACACACACACAAACGTGCATACATAAGTGCAGTCCCTCGATGAACGCTTCTCTGGCCCGAGCTCTCCGGAAGCATCAAAGCAGAACAAATGTTGGCTAATTATATCCAAAATAATATGGATGTACTCCGTGACCATGAAAAATCCTCTTTTGCTCCACTCAGCAGGACACCGCGTGCGCATCCCACTCCGCACTCGTGCGCACACAAAGGAGATGATTCCCCGTGACATGTATGTTAGGAACGAAACATGTAGTTACATCAAGAAGCTGCTTGATCATGTTAATATCGGCGCTAACAACGTCGGCCATCTGTCATGCACGACGCAACCTCACCCCCCCCCCCCCCCCACCCCCGCATCCGCGCACAAATCCCTATCGCCATCATCACCATCATCACCATCAGCGTCGTGAGACTCACATTCAGATCAGACCGGACTCTGGTTACATCTCAGCCACGAGAGCGCATCCGTCACTAAAATGAAATCAGATAGCTGAATCTGAAATAGCCCCTCTCTCGCCATAAAGAGCCTGGCTGATGAATAGTTGTCTAGCGCATCAAGATGATGCAATCACCGCGAAATCCATACCGGTGTGCGTTTTATTTACTCGCGGACCTGAGACTGGAGTGATTCCGCTCTAAAACGCTGTCAGCGTTTTTTTCCTCTCGGGGTGCCTGCGCATGTGTGCGTCTCCTGCTTTCCGGGTGCTATTGTTGTTGTTGATGTGTTGTTGATGTGTTGCTCCAGTTTATGGCCTATTTTCATGAACACGATCAATGTACGAAACATACAACAACAAGGCGTACATTCATGCAGTACCAGCATATCAATATGGTTTGAGACGCTGTCGAAAGGCAGCGTTCATTGAGCGCTCCCTGCACATCGTACCGTTCATGCATGAAGCCGTTCAGCCAATCACGTGGCATCAAGACAATGGCATACTGTAGAGTCGTGCAGATCTCTTCAGGTCGAAAGCTTCAGGTCAAAAGCGTTTATTTCAGGTGTTCATGTTGTTTAGCTCCTCGTCGCCACGACGACATGAAATAATGCACAATCACAAAACCTGCTTCACTTAAAGCAAGGAAAATCCCATTTTAGCATTTTTTTTTTAATGCTGTGCACTGACAGCTGTTTGTGCTCATGATTTAATGAAACCATAAAATACTAAATCGAGATCATGAAATTGTAATGAGCGTAGGGGAGGTGGGCTGTTTTACTGTTACACGCATTTATTTTAAGTTGTTGAAAAAATAAAAATAAGTATTCAGTTAATTCGGGGCACTCTTCCATAAAGACAACATGTCCTCGGTCTGAAGGATATGCTGACCGAACGTCCGTCTGCTACACTGCTATTACGAAGTGCGTTCAAATCAAACCGGGACTTTTGCTTGCGCAGAATAACACGAGAGTAAAAACTTGCTTTATTTCTCTATATAATCCCCTGCTACGCTTGGACAGCATCAAGGTAGAACGTTTTCTCAATACGCACAGCCATGATCAGACCGATTCACGCTGGCCTCCAAGGAACTCCTTACGTGCCTCCTCAGCCGGGATCGCCATTCACGGACGTACGGCCTTCTTTAAAACCTTTGTGTTTTACTGCAGCTGAGTCTCATCGCTGTAATGTCGTTAAAGTCCTCTGTAAATATCAATCTGTTTTACACCTATATTCACCCCCATATTTGCCCCCTTGTAACTGAATTCAAAATTATATTCATAAACAGTTTGGTTCTCAAGACAAATAATGAATAGGTAATTTCACAAGACGTCCTCCATGAACTTTTATTGTAGCTTCTTGTAGCTTAAAGAGCTGGATATTAACACTGTCATACAGTATGTATGTACAGTGCTGTGCATAAGTCTTTATCACCTTGTGTTTTTTATTACAAACTTTGTTATAGATTTTTTTTTTCATTTATTCATATTTTTTCATATTTACAAAAATATTTTTGCTTTTCAAATATCAGTATTCCACCACAAAATTGAAAGTTACAAATGTATTTTTGTAGCAGTATATTCCATTCTAAAAAGACTTAGACAAAAAAAAAACCCAAAAAGGACGCTGCTGGATTTCGCATGCAAAAAAAGAAGCAGGTGCAACAGTCAAAGCCATCAGAAGAACCGCGGGTGGTTCTGCAGGATGCTGAGTAAAACTTAGTGTAGTAGCTAATTTCCTTATAAAACTGCACAAAAAAACTCCTCATAGCAAAGTCACACCGCATACTGACTTTCTTTCACACATTACTATTTATACAGTATGTGTCATGTATGAATTGGTGCTAAATTACAAACTAGACTTTTTAATTTGTTTTCAAAGGTGGCGGTAGATCTGCAGTCTCCCGTGGGCGCTGACGCCGTGCAGCAGGTACTGTACACGCCCCGGAGCACCACGGCGCATACACCATACACACTCTTTCACACACCTACGGGCAATTTAGAGCTATGAATTCAGCCTACCAGCATATTTTTCAGGGGTGACACAAACCGAGGGATCCACTCGGGACTGGCGCGGGAACCCGGGAGCTGTAGGGTGACAACGCGTTCTTCAAATTCCTTCAGATATCCTGCCATTACGGTACTAGCGTTTGTGACACCGAGCCGTGCTAGCACTTATTCACACGTTTGTATTTAGTCATGTCTCTATCAACCTCACGTGCGTGTCATTTTAATAAAAGGCTTCACAAAACACGGAAAAGTAATATGAAGCCTTTTTTTTTTCTTTCTTCAGACCCCGGAGCAGTCACTCTGGCACAGACGAATTGACGTTTGATAAATACGCTGCTTTCTTATCCACGTTTACCCGATGCAAGTCCCATCCAAGGAGGCAGACGTTTGATTGGCATCATTATGGCAGAGGCGGGGCCGCAGTCACCACTCGCGAACCTTTTACTGAGCGTTTCTATGACAACAATGCATTAGGCCCTTGATCACCCGATCATATTTAATTTTGGGCCTCGTTACCATGATGCTAAACATATTTGCTTTTTTTTTTTTTTCCCTCTGCCGTCCTCGTCCACATCAATTTGTAAATGAAAGCGGTAAGGAACAAAAGGAAGAATTTTAAAAGAAGTGGTGATGAGAGAGAGAGAGAGGGAAAAGAGAGAGCAAGGCGAGGGACGCGCTAATGAGGGTTTCTAACGCTCTTTCTGGCCTGATGGGCTTGATCCCTAATGGGAAGCAAATTGAAAATCAGAGGTCTCATTGGACTTGGAGTAAACCTCATACACCACACACAGAGATGCAAATACTCCACTATTTCCAGCACATACAAACATCCTTCTTCAATCAGTGCCTTATTAAAGACCAGCCACGATCTTGTTAGAAATTCTAATTAAAATCAATTGAAGGCTTTTTTTGTTTTATATACCGGCCATTTATTATACTTGATAATCAAAGATGCTCTTTCAAAAAACGATATTGAGTTGCCGCTTGTGCAGGCTTAAACCTACAGTACAAGACAAAGACTGGAATCCCAGGACAGACAATACTTGTGGACATGTTATGTGATACTACATTCCACAAGAGAGCTACGGTACCACATGCCATGGTAAGCATGGATGTTTTTTCTTCCTTCGCTTCATATTTATAAGAACTTATTTATAAAATGGGACAAAAATACATTTTGATTTCATGCTTCAGAAGCAAACGAAGGACACTGTACCATCTGCCCCTTTAACAGTAAACACAGAGAGAAGAAACGCAATGGACTATGCCTGTACAATTAGCTGTATTTTACCCGTGATCATGGTTTCTGGTTCTATTTAATTGCTACAGTTATACCAAGGCGCTGTGGAATTCTCGAATCAGAAAGTCTGGATTCATTCTAATTAAAAGCATGAGTTTGCCAGTACTTTAAGTTATGTGCTGATATTAATGTACTCTTTCTAATACAGCGGTACCTCTGCATACGAATTGAATCCGTTCCGGAGGCGAGTCCTTATGGTGAAAATTCGTATTGCGAAGCGCATTTTCCCATAGGAAGTAATGTAAATGCAGATAATCCGTTCCAGCTACCCAAAAATATTCTTTCATATAAAAACA
>JAAGKR010013741.1:0-13263 GCA_011419295.1 Clarias macrocephalus
AAATAAATAAATAAATATAAAAAAAAACATATATGTATAATGTACATATCAACATATTTAAATTAAGGCCAAAATTTCCACTCAAGTAAAATATGTAAGTTGAACAAAACCAAATACCTGTGTTTAGGTTAAACTAATTGAACAGAATTAAGTATATTTACGAACTTACTTCATTTTAGGATAACATCAGTATGTAAAAGCTTACACAAGGCCAGAATCCTTTTTTGAATGCAGACTATATAAAGCCAATCCAAACAACACTGTATAAGCATTGTGGGTGTTCATTTAATAGTATTTTTTTTTTTATTTCATACACTGAATATCTCTAGACATTGAAACTTACACCATTAAGTTTTGTCACCACGTCTGTGTTCAGACGTTTAGAAGAAACTAAAGCATCATCTGAAGAGCCAGAGACTGAAACACTAAGAGCTGAAACGCTTAAAGACCTGAAACACTGTACAAAATACAGTTACAAATTACTCTAAAAGCTAAAAACTCCATGAGTGAAGGGCTGAGAGGGATTTACACGATATAGACATTAAGGTGAGGAAAAAAAACATTATAATCTATCTAATTTAAAGTGCAATTCCAAGTGTTCAACTTGTAATTGTTGTAATTGTTATACATGAACAGGTTATGTTTTTCTTTTTTTTTTTTTTTTTGGATTGCTGGTTTTTAAAGGAGTACAAAAGAAACCGTGGACTCAAGTGACAAAAAATGTATGACATTTCCAAATGTTAAAGACCTCTTTCATTGAAAGATTAATTGAAAAAGAAGTATTGTGTGTATGTGTGTGTGTGGGGGGGGGGGGGGTCATATTTTTGCTACTACTTGCTTTTAATAATAGAATTAATATATATTAATTTCTCAGCTGTTTTTATAACAATTTCCATTTCTTTCAGCCAAATTAGTTTCACACAGACATACCATATTTTTATCATTATTCTGCTTCTTTTTTTTTTTTGTTCCACTTACATATTTTACTTCAGTCTTAATTAAAATGTGTTGATATGTGAATAATTTTTTTTAATGTGGTGAGTAAAATAATGGCCACGCTCTGGTCTAATCGCATTACGTTTCCCTTAAAGGGTTTTTCATCATTTAAATAGACATGTGATTGTATTTTTTTTTAAAGAAAAAAGTGTGTATTTATTTAAATTCTGTAGCATAAGAGTGAGCAAAATCAATTAATTTTAAATATTGAATATTACATTTAAAATATTGTTTAGTTTTTATTAGGCTGTTGTTAGTCACATGAACTAAAGGGATTTGGTTCAAACCTCAGTAACTCACATAAACAGTGTTAACTAGGATCTAAAGGATAAAAAAAATTTAAGTAATGTACAAATTTAAGTAATGTACAAATTTAAACAGTGAGCCTAAAACAAAGTATTTTTTTCTGCTGAAATGAAAAAGAAAATTTACGATACAAAACATTTCCAGTTAAAAAACAAAACTTTAAAATATTCAGATTATATTTGATTAAATATGTATTTATTGTTGAATGTATTGGCCACAAAGCCTCTGCGATTAAACCACACATGCAGTACGTTTCCAGAGTTCGACGTTTCCAGAGTGACTCAACTTCGGCTCCATCTGTTAACCAAAGTGAGCCACAAATTCAGTACGAGTTCCAGTGCGACAGTTCAATCAGCTGTGCAAAGGGCGAAAAAGTAAAAGAAAGCGCTTCCATCCTGTAGAAACTATTTAGTTGTAGTGTAAGCCTGTCAGTAATCCTTTTCTCCTCTGACACAATTTCGAACATTTCCATTTGCCCTGAAGTACTTTTTCGGCACGTTTGATCCAGAAAGTGTCGAAATGAGATTCCAGAAATACGAGTGGGCCTTTTCAGAGTGTTTATAGGTTTATAAAACGGCTCTCTTGTGAAGCTCAGAGATGTGTGGTCCCATCGGGCCATTGTCTCAAGCATCACTTGAAACGTCCATCGCGGTTTCAGCGAGTCTGTCGTGCTAAGACTTTAAGGCATTCGCTTTGTAGTGCTTAGTTTGGTTAGCATACAGAAGATTTGGGACAAAAAAAAATAAAATCCCTGATACTCTCTCTCCCTATCTCTTTCTCTAACGCTCTCTCTCTCTCTCACACACACACACACACACACACACACACACACACACACACACACACACACACACACACACACACACACACCTCTTTACAAAAAGCTTAAAGAGGGACAAAATGGAAAACTTGTATGTCTGCTAAGCAAACAGACCAATCTAATGGATCCCCTTCTTCTCCTCCACCCATTGCAATTATGCTGAGAATATGGCTCGACTGGTTCACATCGTCAGGACCAGCGCTAATCCGTCACATAGATGTACATATCACATTCAGCAGCATGACTTCACAGCCACCCAGGCAGCCCGAGAGCAGGCGCGGAGACCTCCAGGAGGGAGAAGCGGCCTCCTTCAGCTCTGAATGAGCTAATGGAGGATATGTTAATGGAGCTGGAGATTATGGGATTACCACTCGTCTAACAGTTATTACAGATGTTGGTAAACGGGCATTAAGGGCCCGTCTAATGCTGTCCTATTCATATGATGACCGATCCAGCAGCGCGTTTGATACTGACGATGGGGGAAACAAAGTTTTTTGTGCTGTGGTGGGTCCTCGTTCAGACACACACACACAGCTCCGAATACACACACCGACATATACACAGTCCCCAGTTGAATCCACAGAGAGGTTTGTTGACATGTAAAACCTTTTAATTGTGGCAATCTTGCCTAAATTAATCATTTACACCCTCAAGCCTTTCATCATAATGATATAATTGCGGCTCTACACATACTGTACAGTATTCCCTTGTTAATAAACCGCAGGTAAATTGATGGACTCTGCATTACTACATTCGCCACATGAGAACGTCTGTTTCAGAGTAACTAATATCCCCTTTGTAAGAAGTTCTGGCGAGTCAAACAAGTCATTAAGATTATCTCGGCACGACAAAAGAGAGTTTGGAAACGGCAAACAGAGGAGGCAAATCAAACAGCGCTTTGTCCGGGAGGCTTTGGTATGTTAGTGAGGTCCATACCAATTTGGAGATTTATGAACGTTCTCTCACTTTCTCTCTTCTCTGGGAAAATCACAGCTCCTCTCTGTCGTTCTTTTTTCTAATCAGATTCACTATTTACCGCATTATTTTCAACAGTTCTCCACATTGTGCGACAATACACAAATCGAGCACACACACACACACACACACACACACACACACACACACACACACACACACACACACACACACACACACTCTCTCACACACACACACACACACACACACACACACACACACACACACACACACACACACACACACACACAGGCACATACCCTTTGCACCCGCGAATGGCAACACAACTTCATAGGAGCGACTATAACAACCAGATACAACTGTCTTGAACTTGTCAGCTTTGTGCATATATGGTGTTGTTCTGCATTGACTGTGTAGGAGAGGGAATAAAATAACTGGACGATACACTGACTACCGCTTAAAAGTTTGGGATCGCTTGCAAATTTCTTTGTTTTTGTTTACTGATTTCTTTTCCACCTTCTGTAACAATACCGGGGATTTCAAAACTATGTGAATTACTATGGAATTATGTAACAACAACAACAACAGTCAGTTGTTATTTTAAGACATGAAGGTCAGCTGTTCTGGAACAGTTCTTGCAAGAACAGTATTGTGTCAAGTGTATTTGCAAAACCCATCAAGCACCACGATGAAACTGTCTCTCATGAAGACCTTCCCAGGAAAGCGAGACCAAAACTTACATCTGCTGCAGAGGAGACGTTCATTTAGAGTCACCAGCCTCAGAAATCACCAGTTAACAACCAGCACCTCACACTGGAAACCCTAATGCTCAAAGTAATTAAACATATTGAGCACTGTTAACTTAAATACTTACAGTTACTTCAAATTAATAGACCTTGATGCGTATTTAGAACTTTTTGGTATTCATGAGTTTGTAGAAATGCCACTTTTCAAGTTAGCTGAACAAATTTGAAATTTGAAGTAACTACACGAAAAATCTAAAAATTTGAATATTGTGCAAAAGATCATTTATTTCAGTAAGACAGTCTAATTCCATGCAAAGCAAGATAGTTCAAGCCGTGATTTGTCATAATTGAGATGATTATGGCGTACAGCTCATGAAAACCCCAAATCTCAGAAAATGTGAATATTGCATGCAATCAATGCATGCAACTGTAAAGGAACAGCAGCATTTTAGTGCTGAAACCAAACTAATCTGAAAGCCTTGCATTTACAGCATAAGGAAATTTAGTGAAATATAAAGGGCGATCATGGAAAATGAGGGGAATTATACAATGGTTTTCCTTCCTTGCATCGTTCATATGCACTTCATTGACACGTATCTCCTCACATCAAACTTAATTTATTTTTCGTTTTTTAATCTTTACGATTATTAATAATTCTGTCTTATACAGTAGTCTCCAAAAGTCTGAGGCCACATTAAATATCTGGGATTTTTTCTCCATTTAATATTGGAAAATAAACAGAAAAGTAGTAGATGTGTAAAATATTTAACACAAAGGAAGAAACGGTTCAGTGTAATATTTAGAATTCTGGATTATTTCTAGCTTTTTATATAAATGTAAGATTATCATTTTTACAAAAACTTTTATAAAGTCCATGCAACTCGGGTGCACATCGCCATTAAAGCAATCAAGGAATAAAACAAATACTAATAAAATTTGTGTAATTAATGAATGAATTAATTATTAATCATATTTTTACTTTTCTATCTTTTTTTAACTATTCTATTTTTTAAACATAACATTGAATAAACATTTTTACTAATTGTTTCAAACTTTAAGAATTTACTATGTTTTTTGATAAAACTGTATTACTTAAAACTAAGTATTATTATTATTATTATTATTATTATTATTATTATTATTATTATGTTCATTTGCTTAAGCAATATAACCTTTCTGAACCACTGTATGTAAGATTCGCTTTAATATCACTTTTTTAAGGTGAAATTAATTCTGGAGTTGATCCCGAGGTCACCAAATTTCCAACTGAATTTAACGCCTACTTTAATTGATCATTGTATGGAATCTTTATAGCACCACATGTATGCTCACGTCTAATGCTCTATTAGTATTAGGAACACTTTGTCAGTCCTGGGTTGGCCCAGTCTGTCTTTAGAACGGCTTTAATTCTTCGTGGCATAGATTCAACAAGGTGCTGGAAACATTCCGTAGAGATTTTAGTCCATATTGACACAAGGGCATCAGACAGTTGTTGCAGATTAGTTGGCTGCACATCCATGATGTGAATCCCCAGTTCCACCACATCCCACAGGTGCTCTATTAGTTTGAGATCTAGTGACTGTGGAGCCCATATGAGTAAAGTCACCTCACTGTCATGTTCAAGAAACCAGTTTGAGATGATTGCAGCTTTGTGAAATGCCGTGTTATCCTGTGGTCATAAAGGGATGGGCACACACATGGTCAGCAACTATGTTCAGGTAGGCTGTGACAATTAAACTATGCTGAAATGGTACTAAGGGAGCTAATGGACCCCCAACAAAATCTCCTTCACACTATTACACCACCAGCATCCTGAATCATTTATACAACACAGGATGGATCCATGCTTTCATACCTTTTATACCAAATTCTGACCCTACCATCCAAATGTCATGGCAGAATTCGCAACTCATCAGACCCGGCAACATTTTTCCAATCTTACGTTGTTCAGTTGTGGTGAGCCCGTAAGAATTGTAGCCCTAGTTTCTTGTTCTTCTTCTGTTCCAGGTCTCCTGTTGCTGTAGTCCATCTGCTTCAAAGGTTCAACATGTTGTGATGCATCCAGAGATGCTCTTCAGCACACCTAAGTTGTAGCAAGATGTTATTTGAGATATTGTCGAGGACTGGTCCGAACAGCAACAAAACTGTGAGGCAGTTCTGCAGGTGGACGTGCTTTGCAATGGGAAGAGCCAGGCTCTTAAAAACCTTAATGTTGAGAAAGCATCTCAAACCACTATGACAGCACAAGATCACATCAAGTTCCATTCAGCCAAGAACAAGAATCTTAGACAACACCAGATACAGATTGCCCAAAACTGTACAGCTGAAAATTAAACACAAAAACATGAGCTGCATGCCTACAAAATAGTAAAAATTTCTATAAGAACTGAGCAGTAAACACTACAATTGCATATATAGGTTGGACTGTTGTTCTGGCTGAAATGCCAGACATCTCAGGAATGTATTATTTAATGTATTATATTATAACTTAATATGGCCTTTTATGTAATGTTTATTTTCTCTTATTGAACAGAATGTGTGTATATATTGAATATAATAAATATATGTATTCTAAAGCACAAGTCACTTTAAGTACAAAATACTTTACAGCATACTTGCACACCCTCTGGACATCTTTATTTATATTCCATATTTTTCTATACTGTACACTAAGGTACACCTAGGCTTTCTTATATTCCTTATATCGTACATATATTTTTCTACATTTACACCCAGGTTTTTCTTATTCTCTTATATTTTCTTATATTTTTCTTATCGTATATTTGTATTTTTTTTTACATTTTTTATTTTCTTATATTTTTCTTATTGTATATTGTATATTTTTACTGTACATATATTTTATTATTTTATTCTTAGTTAAATCTATTTCTACTTTCTTTGTTATATTCATTTCGTGTAAATAGTCTTAAATAGTCTTTATTCTAAGGTCACGGGCAGTCGCCTAAGCATTTCACTGCATATCGTACTGTGTATGACTGTGTATGTGACAAATAAAATTTGAATTTGAATTTGAATGCAAATTTCTCACAACCTTGCCATTTATTTTTTAATAAATTAATGAATTCACTTTTTTCCTTATCTTTATTTTTTATTTATACTGTTGAGCAACGTTTTGTTCTTCTGTGCTTCTTCTGATGTCTTCTTTTGTATATGCAATATATATGCAATTGTAGTGTTTATATATATATTGTGTGTGTGCGTGCAAAAAAAAAATTCAAATGTCTTGTCTTACCTTGACTCCCACAGCACTATAGCCCCTTTAACTATAATTTTTAAATATCTATATATAAGTGCACAATTTACATGCTAAAAAAAAAACCCCACTAAATTCATGACTGATCAGTACTGATTACGCTATAAATGTTTTATAGCATACAGCATATAAATGGAATTGTGTTTACTTAAGTTTAAGAAGATCAAGATCATTTACAGCACTGTCACAAGGGGTTCCTGAATTATAAACTCTATATTACTTAGCAATGATTTTTCCTTATAGTGCTACAGTATGAATGGAGTAATAATGCATCACTTAAGTTTCGGTCAGTAAGGTTCCTCCAGGAAGCAGATGAAACTCTACACTCCATAGGCATGTTATGTTGCCCTCTGCTGACAGAAAAGAACATTTGTCTATGCCTATGTCACATTGCCTGGCCAAGTCACCATTTGGATGTTAATGAGCAAATACTTTTAAGAGCATTTCATGGGAAAATGACTGTTGTGAGTAATGTGGTTCAGCTGGCAACAATTATTTTCACCCTAACTGATGCAGTGAGTAGCTTCATGTTTCTTAAATAACCATGCTGGAATGTGTATCCTGTGGTCCTGGAAAAGATGTGAGTGTTTTTATGAACAGTCAAATTACTGGCTGCATCAATCAAAGTAAAACAATAAAATAAATAAATAATCAATAAATGAACTAATGAAATTGCTGAAATTACTGGAGAACTGTCCAACATACTATTAAAATCTTAGGAGATAGAGCTGCATACTGTAATCAACCTGGCAGATGAAATGCGGTGAAAGAAAATAGCCTGAGAAAATGACTTGGTACAGCAGTTTATTTTAAAGTGACATTAGATCTGTAACCCTAAAGTTCTCTGGCTTCCTAAAAAACCTCAGTCTCCTAAAAAACCTATTGGTAGAGAATTTAAATCGACCCATACTGTATATGGAATGAGTATCTCATACAGCTTTGAAGAACTTTTCCAAGGTGTACTTCCATCTTTGTGTCCGTATTTCTGGGATCTGGATCCACCACAACAGACCAACTTTACTTTTTAGGTCAAGTGCTTACTTAAGATGAAAATGATGAAAGATGAAATGAATGCATACATGTGTTTTGTATTTTCCTTATTAATTTTCATTCAGTAAGGCAAAAAAGGTGGTGTAGTGGTTAGCACTGTCACCTTGCACCTCCAGGGTGCCTGTCTCTGTGTGCATGGAGTTTGCATGCTTCCTCTTGGTATTGTGAACCTCCCACAGTCCAAAGACCTGCATATTAAGCTAACTGGTGTTCCCAAATTCCCTGGAGTGTGTGAATGAGTGTGTGTATGTGTGTTTGTGCCCTGCGATGGATTGGCCCCCTTTCCAGGGTGATGCCTGCCTTGTGCTCTAAGTCTCCTGGGATAGGATAAAGTGGTATAGACGATGAGTGAGTTAGTGAATTTGCAATCGGTAAAGAAGCTTTTTAGAACCTGAAACTGTACAAAATAACTGGAATATACAAAATCTGAATCATTAATGTTGATCTGATTTGTACAACTTTTAAATTAACCTGGTTCTCAATGAATCTATTTTGGAATGTGGTTTTGTGCATATGATGTGTCTATAAGCATTTTATTCTGTCATAAATTGCCCCGAGGAATCTATACTAACTATGTAATACCAACTTCTCCACAATACACCAAGTTAAGACCCTTTATGCTAAAGTGAATCGCATAAGTGGGTGTGAAGTTCGGATGCTTTCAGCCCTTCCTTATGATCTCCTTGTTCCAGGCTCCTTTTCATTATTAAAAAGAAAAAGAGAAGACAAGACTTGTCATTGTAATATTGCACCACTGTGGCTGTAGCGAAAAATGGGAGCGATGGGAACCCCGGTGAGTCCAAGGATGTGAGCTTTCTTTTTTGGGGGGGTTAGCATTTATTTTGTGCTAATAAAATGATATTTAGGGTAAACTAGCGTGAGGTGAGCGTCCCCTGAATAAATGGGGCCTATTCATATGGGTTTAAGAGGGCAGCGTGGGGCTGCAGGGGGCAGCGTGGGTCCGTGGTTGTGCTCTAATCCCAGTATTTGTGTTCTATCTAGGGCACTTAGCTAGTGTGAAGGATTCCTGTTACGCCTTGCTGCTGTGTTCAGGAAATTCTATTGGTATGCATTAGGAGAAAGAAGAAGAAAATCACCAAATCATGTCAAGTAATGTGGCAAAATGAATTATTTCCAAAAATCCTCCATTAAGGTAGTAAAACAGGCTGCTAAGCAAAACACTAACCATTTCCATAAAACAGAGAAATCATGATGTTGAACTATATCGATTAGTTTTATGCCTAAACACTAGTAGAGTCTAGTGTTGCCTAGCATCGGCTAGATTTTATTAGCCCTAGCATAAATGAGACCTAGCTACAAAGACAAATGAAACATTACCAGCAGCCAATTTGTAGCGTCGACCTGAAACATATTTTAAAAATTAATTTAAAGGTTTCCTTTTTCTTATCCAATATTCTTTACAATATTAAAAATACACACTATTTATAGTATAGGAGCTTAAACCAATGTAGCATTTATGTAGCATTTGAAAATATGTGTGTGTGTGCGTGTGTGTGTGTGTCCACCATGGTCCTAAACTAAATACGGCGGTTACTACAAATGAATAAATGAATAAATGAATAAATTTCCGTAACCTAAAGTAGAATCATAATAATCACTTAGATTTTTGATAATCGTGAGCTTTATGTAAATGTAAGTGTTTTATTCATTAGCATTTACAACATACAGCTGATGGTTTCAGACCGCGACTCTATTCAACCCTCATGAGTTTCGGCTGTGGCGGGTGAACTAGGGAATAGGGAGTAGGAAGGATGGCATCTAAATCAAACGCAGCGATCACCCCGTGCTCCAAGGAGGATCCTCCTGTTGTTCACAGCGTTTAGAGAAAAGGGACGCGTCTCATCCTCGGGTTTGGGGCTGCGCTAATTTAACTGCGTAAAATCGGATTGAAAGTGAGCCAGCGGTGTTTATGTCAGTTCACATCTCGTCAGATTGCGAGGGTGTGAACTGAAGTCGACAGTACTGAGGGCTAATCCAGAACTAAAGGCAAAATAATTAGGGGCCCCATATCTAATCCCTCCTGCTCTTTCTCCTGCTTCTGAATCGCATTAAAATAAAGCAGCGCTGGCGGCTCACACTTTCCTCGGAGTGCAAACTTCAAATGTGTAAAAAATAAATAAATAAATAAACGTGACGGATAAGAAAACACAGAATCATGAAGTTGTTAATAAGCAGCATATAATCAGACTGGAAACGATGATGTAAAAATGTTTAAAAAAAAAAGTCATATTATGTTATAGAGCATATACTAGCCTATTATTTATTATGGGTCCCAGACTTTGTAGCGTGTCATGTTTCTAATATTTCAAACAAATTGGAGTTTTGGAAGTTTTATATTGATGCTTGCATTGGGATTATTTAAGGATATAAGGAGAAACTCACTATTTATTTTATTTAGAGGGAATTATAGACATTATAGATTATTAGATATGCCCGCGACTTTGTTCGCATGTAATTTAACTGCACACTCATAAGGGTGTTTTAAAAAACGTACAGCGCCATCTGTTGAATTTTGGAATGTACAAAACTTTTACGTTACTTTAAGTGCACGGAATGAAGGTGTGAGACTGTGTTTATTAAGTAGATTTAAATTGAACACTCTTAAGTGCATATTAAAAAATATACAGTGCCCTCTGTTGAATTTTGAGATGAACTAATGATTTTTTCAAGTCAATTCTGTAATGATATAAGGGCGTTTTCCATTTAAAGTTTTAAGTAGCATATCTTCTCTTTCCCACAGGCAGATGCAGAAGCAAAGCCTATGTGTCACCTCAAGGTCGGGGCAAAGACACCTTTGAAAACGCCATTAAAATTTATTTAGTAGTTTTTGCGTGATGCGTGCACAAACAAACAGACAAACAGATGTGCTCTATTACTAATCTTATGTCCCCCAAAATAATTTTTTTGCAAATATCGTTAATGTACAGACACTGCAACTTTACAGTTTTATTATATGTATAGATGGGCGTAAGTGGTAGGTTTTTAACCTACTTTGTGGAAGGCCTGCGTTCGATTTTCACCCAGTGCAGTGCCATTGAACCACGTGATGCCGGCAGCCCGCCCCTTTTTCGAACTGCTCGCTCACGCACCGTTGGGGGCGACGTAACACACTCGGAGGGCAGCGCTATCCGCCCCTTCCGCAAGCTCACAGACACCCCTGATTGGCTGTAGAGCCGTGATTAATGTGGGAGCACTAAGTGCACTAAGTACCTCTCATCCCTCCTCTCTGAGAGAGCCCGGCCAATCAGCTCTCTCTAGGCATCTGGCTGCGAGAGGTTACAGCATCACCGGGGAATCAAACTCGCGATCTCCGGATGATAGGGCAAGCACTTTACCACTGCGCCACTCGAAGGCCCAAACTAAATTTACTTTGATAGATTTACATAATTTAAGGCAACAAAAACATCGGTACTTTCAGATAGACAAAATGAATTGTTTGGATGATTAGATGTTCACATCCTTAGCTACCTGAAAAACTCTACAAATTCAGTTGCAGGGACATGAAAAGTGACATTTGGTTCTCTCAAAGTAGGAGTAACACCCATTAAAAATGAATTCAATCATTTTCTTTCTGCTTTTCCTGCTGCTGATCATCTAGTCCAGAGCTTCCAGCTTTACCTGGAGAGTTGACCAGGTGTCAAAAAGATACTGTATGAGATATGGTCTCTACTAATATATGAACCTTTAGTTATTCACAGAACTGAGGAAGAACCATATTTCTGTGACCTGATGGATGCAGAGAGTTTTGCATAATGGAGATTCCTGAGCCATGCCTCAAAGGGATACACACATACTGTATACTTTCAATATGTAGGACACAACTACATTCTGTTAATGTGGTGCTATAAATGCTAGAACTGTTGGGATGGCCTTGTTGATTATTGGTTAAGCATTATTACTGTCAGTGGGCATATGTTTTGATTTGGTTTTGGTTTGGTTTGGTTTGGTTTTGATTAGGTTTTATTTTACTTAAGTTTGTTTATAAGGGCTATGACTTGTCTTGTTATCTGTTCGATGTGTAAGTGTATCTTTTGGTTTGTTTAGTTAATTAATGTGTGTACTGTGCTGTGTGTTCCTTGTGTTCCCCTTAGCCTCTAGTGTGTCTCTCTAGCCACCGGTGTGCTCCCCTAGCCTCCGGTGTGCTCCTCTAGCCTCCGGTGTGCACCCCTAGCCTCCGGTGTGCCCCCCTAGCCTCCGGTGTGCCCCCCTAGCCTCCGGTGTGCTCCCCTAGCCACCGGTGTGCCCCCCTAGCCTCCGGTGTGCTCCCCTAGCCTCCGGTGTGCCCCCCTAGCCTCCGGTGTGCTCCCCTAGCCTCCGGTGTGCCCCCCTAGCCTCCGGTGTGCACCCCTAGCCACCGGTGTGCCCCCCTAGCCTCCGGTGTGCTCCCCTAGCCTCCGGTGTGCTCCCCTAGCCTCCGGTGTGCCCCCCTAGCCTCCGGTGTGCTCCCCTAGCCTCCGGTGTGCCCCCCTAGCCTCTGGTGTGCTCCCCTAGCCTCCGGTGTGCTCCCCTAGCCTCCGGTGTGCACCCCTAGCCTCCGGTGTGCCCCCCTAGCCTCCGGTGTGCTCCCCTAGCCTCCGGTGTGCTCCCCTAGCCTCCGGTGTGCCCCCCTAGCCTCCGGTGTGCTCCCCTAGCCTCCGGTGTGCCCCCCTAGCCTCTGGTGTGCTCCCCTAGCCTCCGGTGTGCTCCCCTAGCCTCCGGTGTGCACCCCTAGCCTCCGGTGTGCCCCCCTAGCCTCCGGTGTGCTCCCCTAGCCTCCGGTGTGCTCCCCTAGCCTCCGGTGTGCCCCCCTAGCCTCCGGTGTGCTCCCCTAGCCTCCGGTGTGCCCCCCTAGCCTCTGGTGTGCTCCCCTAGCCTCCGGTGTGCTCCCCTAGCCTCCGGTGTGCACCCCTAGCCTCCGGTGTGCCCCCCTAGCCTCCGGTGTGCTCCCCTAGCCTCCGGTGTGCTCCCCTAGCCTCCGGTGTGCCCCCCTAGCCTCCGGTGTGCTCCCCTAGCCTCCGGTGTGCCCCCCTAGCCTCTGGTGTGCTCCCCTAGCCTCCGGTGTGCTCCCCTAGCCTCCGGTGTGCACCCCTAGCCTCCGGTGTGCCCCCCTAGCCTCCGGTGTGCTCCCCTAGCCT
>JAAGKR010013742.1:0-5000 GCA_011419295.1 Clarias macrocephalus
GTGTCAAAGTCGTTAACTCCTGCTTCGAAACTTTCACTCCGCTGGGACACTGATTTTTAATCAGTGCAGCCTAAAGAAACCAATTTTGAGAGTAATTTACTACTTTTAGTACAACATGGACATGTACAGTACATGAGTATTTATCAGTGTTATAAATAAAAACAATTACTGTACATACCGATTTCTTTTTTACAAGCCGAGTTGCTACTGTTGCTTTCCTGCCTGGGCATGGCTTGTTCTCCTTTCCAGATTTCTGTAGAGCAATTTTGAGGTTAAAACAAAAGTACAATACAAACTTAATAAGAAATGGTGTGAATAAAAATACATTCTTACCCTTTACGTTTTGCTAGTGCAAACTGTGACTTTCTTATAGAATGTCTTTGCCTCCATGTCTGTTGTGAGATTAAATTCAGCAACCAATGTGTAAAAACTATTTTACACAAACTGCAAATGCATATACTGTAGTTTGGCTAGTTTGATACAGCATTTTGTATCCTAGGGACTCCCCTCCTAAAGACAGTGTGAATGTTTTGGTATTAACTGCATTTACAAAAAAAATTCATTAAAGTCGTTTAGTCATTAAAGTCATTAAAGTCGTTTAGTCATTAAAGTCATTTTAGTAGTTTAAAGTCATTATAATACATGATTTACCAGTAATATTTAGATAATAAAGTAAACAGTAGTCGTGAGATTTCCAAAATAAAATTAAAAATATTGACTTTTTAATATTGTTATTATACTCATGCAATATAAATATTAAGTCATATGCCAAGGAGGCATTTTTATTAATACATTCATTTATACACAAAAATGCCTACTATTTTTACTCACATTTTAACTCATTTTTACTCATAGTGTTGAGTATACTGTAGTGTTGAGTATACTGTATAATATATATATATATATATATATATATATATATATATATATATATATATATGATTACGAACATAATTTGTTCCAGAAGTGGGCTCGTATTCCAAAACACTCATAAACCAAATCAAATCTTCCCATAAGAAATAATGAAAACTCAAATAATTCATTCCACGGGCCAAAAAAATAAATATAGAAAAATAATTAATACAATATACAAAGTAAAAATAAAACAAGTTAACCTGCACTTTACCTTTAAAAAAAGTTTAAATAAATCCCAACAGATAAGTGTTTCCGTTTGTGCGCGGTGTATATGTGTGTGTGTGTGTGTGTGTTTGTGTGAAATTAGCCTCTTCCCTCGCCTCGTCTTACACGGTAAAACTCCTCCCCCTTACCCCACCAAACACGCACACACAACGGAAAAGGTAAGAGAGTGACGCTTGGTGTCAAAAAATCTTTGCTCGATTTGCAGAACACTAGTAAACCACGTTACTCCCAATCTGAGGTTCCACTGTATATATATATATATATATATATATATATATATATATATATATATATATATATATAGTACAGACCAAAAGTTTGGACACACCTTTTCATTCAAAGAGTTTTCTTCATTGTGTTCTTTAGCCCAAACAAGTCTCTTCTGCTTGTTGCCTTAGCAGTTGTTTCCTAGCAGATATTCTACCATGAAGGCCTGATTCACACAGTCTCCTCTTAACAGTTGTTCTAGAGACGTGTCTGCTGCTAGAACTCTGTGTGGCATTGACCTGCTCTCTGATCTGAGCTGCTGTTAACCTGCGATTTCTGAGGCTGGTGACTCGGATGAACTTATCCTCCGCAGCAGAGGTGACTCTTGGTCTTCCTTTCCTGGGGCGGTCCGCATGTGAGCCAGTTTCTTTGTAGCGCTTGATGGTTTTTGTGACTGCACTTGGGGACACTTTCAAAGTTTTCCCAATTTTTCGGACTGACTGACCTTCATTATCATCAAGTAATGATGGCCACTCGTTTTTCTTTACTTAGCTGCTTTTTTCTTGCCATAATACAAATTCAAACTCGTTAAATGAGAAGGTGTGTCCAAACTTTTGGTCTGTACTCTACAGTATATATATATTGCATTAACAAAACGTCTCTCCTATTGCCGACTCATTTTGGAAATGAGGTATTTAATAATGCAAATGGAATTTGTAACTTATGTTTGCCCATAAGCAAATGCATGGGCTTTGTTAGGCCATTTTTAGACTTTAGCCACCCTAAATTCATGCCCAGCCCCCCTAAAAATTTTGCAATTAGCTCCATAAACTCAAACATTTATTATTGTCTCTTTCCCCTTTACATTTGATATGAAATGGCGGCTGCTTCTTCACGTCTTTCTGCGCATTTTTCAATCGGCTCAGCAGACAACGGCAGCACAGAGTGAGAAATGGAGATCAATGTGTGTGTTTATAGATAGATTTATAGAGTTACACTTGTTTAGTTCTTTACTATAAATACAGTTTATAAAATATCATGAGGGAGGGAATTTTACACCAAGTTTCTTCTTCGGGTTCGGCAAAAGTCCCGTGCATTTTCGGAAGCAGAGCTGCGCACGGGTGCAGTTTGAATTTTACATAATTTTACAACAAATTTCTTGTTTGGGTTCGGCCAAATATAGGTAGATAGATTGATAGATAAAAAAAATTACCTGTGACTTCGCACGCGGCATTCAGCGGGAAGAATTGCGTCATGGCGCAGAAAAAACGCTCATTTTTAAATGCCCCATCTGTATGTAAGACCTATTGACACCACATACACACTGAACACACTCAAATCACAGATAGTGGCAACTCCCGAAAAGCAGACCAAAGAGTCATCAGCAGGGTCACTCCCCCCAAACAGGGTCGTTTACATAAATCAATGATCAGTAGCTCATGATACAAAAATTACATATATTTAAACAATTTATTCATACAGATGTACGAACCCTACAAGTTCCCTACAAGTCTACCTGAACTGCCTGCCCCCTAACACACAGTATGAATGCAGATCAATTCCTGCTTTCTGTTTCACCCAGATGAGAATGTGTTCCCTGTTGAGTCTGGATTATTCAATGCTGGACACAAACAGCAAAAAAACATGATTATTATTTTTATAAAAAGGCCGAATCACTTCATGATTGCAACTCAGTGCAGCTAAATTGTTGCCTTGTGTTAACGTGTTCTTGAGAACAAAGTGCCATCTTGTAGTTGCACCAGGTAAATAAATAAATAGAGCTTGAATGGGCGTGTTTACTGTGAAATCTTGACAAACCTTCCTGGCAGGAGTGACCACGGGGTCCAAAGGGGAGCCGCAGGGGATCCGCACGGCATTCAAATGGCCGCGGCTATTTCGTGTGGCTCCTACTGTACAGGTTGGTGTGTACAATAGTTTGATAGTGTAGATCTGTATGTTTGCGTGTGTTGATTAATCAGTCCAGTCTCAATGTTTTGAGGTATTTGAGTTAATCTGAGTGATAATGTGTGTGTGTGTGTGTGTGTGTGTGTGTGTGTGTGTGTGTGTGTGTGTGTTATCAGTCCAGTTCCTTTTTGTTGAGGAGACGGATGGCTTATGGAAAAAAGCTGTTACACAGTCTGGATGTGTGCCCAAATGCTTCGGTACCTTTTTACAGATGGCAGGAGATTAAAGAGTGTGTGATGGGTGGGTTCCATCAGCCACAATGCTGGTGGCTTTGAGGATGCAAAGAGTTTTCTTTATTGTATTCTTTAGCCCAAACAAGTCTCTTCTGCTTGTTGCCTGTTCTTAGCAGTGGTTTCCTAGCAGATATTCTACCATGAAGGCCTGATTCACACAGTCTCCTCTTAACAGTTGTTCTAGAGATGTGTCTGCTGCTAGAACTCTGTGTGGCATTGACCTGCTCTCTGATCTGAGCTGCTGTTAACCTGCGATTTCTGAGGCTGGTGACTCGGATGAACTTATCCTCCGCAGCAGAGGTGACTCTTGGTCTTCCTTTCCTGTGTGGTGTAGATGTCTTCAGTATAGGGGAGAGAGACCCCGATGATCTTTTCTGCTGTGCTCACAATCTGCTGTAGTGTCTTACGGTCCCTTATGGTGCAATTTCCAAAACAGACAGTGATGCAGCTGCTCAGGATACTTTCCATAGTCCCTCTATGGAAGGTGGTGAGGATCGGTGGGGGAAGCTGGGCCTTTCTCAGCCTTCTCAGGAGGAAAAGACTTTGTTGGGCTTTCTTGTGCAAAGAGCTGGTGTTGAGGGACAAGGTGAGCTTCTTCTCCAGGTGGACACCCAGGAATTTGGTGCTGTTGCTGATCCCCACGGAGGAGCCGTTGATGCTCAGCGGAGAATGGTCCCTCCGTGTCCTCCTAAAGTCAACAACCATCTCCTTTGTCTTGTCGACATTCAGAGTCAGGTTGTTGTCTTTACACACAGGGCATGTTGCCTGAAGATCTCTGTTTATTCTCAGCAAAGAGAGCACATTTAAACCACTTGGTCAGGTGCTGAGTCCTAAACATCAAAAGACCCAGACATTAACATTTCAGTCATAGAGAAACCCGGAGACAGATAGGCGATAGGAAATACATTTGCATTGCATTTTCCTGGTTAAACAAAGGGTTCTAGCGGACAAGAGCCGCTTGTATGTATATTCGTCTGGATACAGGCTAGGAGGTGTTACCACATAAGGAGTCAGGAAGCGCAATGAGGGGGCTATGCAATCAGTATCAGATTATATTACCTTGCAACAACTATATACAATATGTTTGGCGTCTATGTGAATGTATGAAAAGTACAAAGTACTGTTAACTTTACAGGACTGGGGTGCGGAGTAGTGAATCGGCCTAACCGGCTTAAAGGAGTAATGATGACTGGTTCTGTGAAATTATCCAATCTTGTGATATCCTCAAAGTAGGGGCAGATAATCCCTACCTCACCGGGAATACCCTCATGATTTGCAGACGAAGTCTAGTGGGAGTTAAACACAGGAACAAAACACAAAATATAGTTGCAAGCAATGATGACGGGCCCAAACACCCTGCGCCATCGCCACCACGGTCGAACCGCACAACCCATTTGTTATTTGAGTGTGTTGAGACCTCGACAAAGCCATCGCCACCCGGTTATACCGCACAAC
>JAAGKR010013742.1:7500-13262 GCA_011419295.1 Clarias macrocephalus
GTCCAAGAGTGTGGAAAAAAAAAGAATTCTTAGGAAAACAAGAGGGTCCTGCGCACCTATAGTGCTTGGCCCCTAATGACAGGGCAATTACAACAGAAGGGGATTAGTTACATGCCATAGCTGCTCTCTATGACTAATCAAGCTAATGAGCAGCTTTATAAATCTAGCCCACTACAGCTTTTAATTTTACAACCCTAAATACCACCTTGTGGCATTATTTGTCATTACTGTAGCCTCATTTATATTATATATTATACACATATGTAAGTAAATAATCTAAGTAAATAGAATAGTAATAGCATAAAAGCAATAACAAAGTAATAATAATACAATTATTAAAAATAAATAAATAAAAATAAAATACATTATAAAATTCTGTAAGAGAATACAAACAAAATTGTTATATTGAATCAGGATACAGGGGGATCACAGTTCACGTTATTCGTTCTTAAGTTCTGTTTTTGATCCAAATTGGTCGTATAGTGATTCAGTTTTTTTTCATAGTGTAGTGGTAAAATTTCACTACAGTGTAGGGGTAAGATTATGTTCTGTGATTTAATTCCTGTACGTAATTTACTTAATGTACTTAAGTATGTTTTTATCTGCCTTGCTAGGTGTGCTTTTGTCTTTTGTAACACATGACTGTAGAGGATTGGAACTGCCTTTATAGTGTTTGGTAGGTGCAAAGGAAACACAAAAATTACAGCGTATAAAAACATCCAAATAAACTCTACTTTCGAGCAATGAATTGGGCAATGAAATGTATGAAAGAACATAAAAATAATTTTTACTTAATTTACCATTCAATTCAGAGTCTCTTTGTGTACTTCTATAATTCCCACAACAAGAAAACAATTCTCTCAAAAAAAAAAAAAAAAAAAAAAACTCAGATGATATTCAGTTAAACCAACACCTTGAAGTAAATGTTTAGATCTCACTTCACAGACATTTACATAACAACCAACCTCCCAGAGTAAGAGTCATAACTCATTTTGGCTTTTTACCTCATTGCAAAACTGGGACGGTGCTGTAACGTCCATATATGGCTGGGTAAACTTAGGGTGTTTTCACACCTGTGGTTCTGTTCATTTGGTCCGGACCAAGTGCAACAACAGATACATTGTAGTGTTTTTCTGCCGTTTTGGTTCCTTTTCACACCATACTGATTGCTCTGGTCCGAACCAGTTGAATCGAACCAAAATGCAGTCACGTGATAACATCCACATCACTCGTTGGCCACATGTGTCATTGAACGTATTTTCTAATCTGCTTTTCGATTGGTCAGAATTGACGTGCAGGAAATTAGCAAAGGAACTCCCGGAAGTACACAAAGACCGGAGGAAAAGCCGGCCGACAACATGCTGCTCTTTAGGATGGAGAGACTTCGCAGCCTAATTATAACCTTGGTCGTTGTGTGCTATATTTTTATATACATCAATACAGACAAAGCATACAATTTGAGAATGAAGCGCGGATGCGGTTGGAAAACAATGTTTTAATGCGAAGGCGCATCGCAAGTGACTTCAGGAGGAGGCCTGCATTAATTTTGCAAAACTGTGACATAGTCATCTTCCGGAAATATCACCAGCGATCCATCAGGTAATATTATGCCCTTTCTCACGCTGTTTAAAATTGTTTACTAATACTAGTCCTCATCCCACAATGCACAACGCAGCTGACTACGGCAGCTGGATTAGTCAAAAAATGTGCAGTACGTTTTGCAGTTGGGTCTGTTCAAGTTCGGAACGTGTTCTCACCACAAACGAACCGCTCCAGTGTTTGTTAGAAAGCGTACCGAGACCACCTCTCCGAGGAGGTCTCGGTACACTTGTTTGGTCCGATTTTAGTCCGAACTAGAGTGCGATTGCTGCATTCACACCTGCCCAAACGAACCGCACCAAGAGGGAAAACGAACTCTAGTGCGATTCAACCGTACTAATTAAGGCAGGTGTGAAAGCACCCTTATAGAAAATTAGTTCTCCAAAAAAAAAAAAAAAAAAGAACAGTTCAGATAAAATCCAGCAAAAATCCCTGTCCAAGCGAATCAAAAGCAAGCTCTGGCCCCAGTTCAGAAAGTCTATTTAAGAGCCCCTCAAAAAACAAGCATTTTAAAAATCTACAATTGAATCTTTTGCATTTTGCCTTCCCTTCGGGTGGTAAGGACTGGTGTGACTCTTGCTGATCCCATACAACTTACAGAGCTCTATAATTACGCTTGCCTCAAAATACCTCCCCTGATCTGTGTGAAGTTGCGGCAATCAACTGAAGAAAGTATTTCCCTGCATCATCTTTCTTGGGTTCTATACCTCAAGGAATCCTAGAAAGAACGTCAGCATTAATATTTTGTCTGCCAGGCTTGTAGCAAACCTCAAAGTTGAATTCTGATAACTGAGCAACCCAACGCTGCTCCACTGCTCCGAGGTTGGCTGTTTTCAGGTATCGGAAGGGGTTGTGATTACTTGAAACTTTCCAAACAAATTTCTCGGTTATTGCCCACTTAAGGGCAAGTAACTCCAACTTGAAGGCACTATAATACTTGTCATAGCTTTAGGCCTCAGCTCGGGTAGGCAGTGACGTGTTCCATACCCCCCCCCCTTCTTTTGGCTGAGTATGGCTCCAAACTGGGTTGTTTTTAACCCAACTGCTGGATAAATATTGGACCAACTATATGCTGGGTTAATTTATCCCAGCATATAGTAAAATGGGTAGATGGGTCAAATATCCAATCCGAATGCAAGGTCATATTTAACTATAATGCTGGGTTAATTCTACCTCACAAATAGCTTATTATTATTTTTTGTTTTACATGTCAATGGGTAAAACTGTTTAAACAGTTAAATTACTTTGATATACTGGTCTATTACAAACAAAAGAGACTAAGTTTTGCAAACCATACATATATGAAATAAACACCACTAGGGACAACTAATCAATAAAATCGATAATTATCGGTTATGAAATTCGTTCTTAACGAATGCTGTTATCGATTAGTTGGACTGCTCACGTTACTGAGGAGCACGACCACAAGTCGCACAAATACACAAAGATACACACAGATACACCGCTGCTCGCGCAATGAAGGTTACAGAAGCGTCTGCAGGAAAAAGCGCGTGCCTATGGCGTTATATTCCTGACACAATTCTGAGCGCGCAGTTTGACATTTTGAGAGCAGACAAAGCACTCTATGCACATGCAGTGTCTCCTCTCCACATGAAGCTCGCTCCACATGTTCTCCGCGCACACGCGACTTCTTGATTCTGTGCGCGCTCCCCTGCTTGCTCAATATGTTCTCCGCGCGACTTCTCGATTCTGTGCGCGCTCGACTCTGCCTTTATGCGAAAGCAACATTTATTTTCTGTGCGCGCTCGACTCTGCGTGTACGCTCGCTCAATTTTCTCCAGTGTTACAAAACTGCCACAAAACCAGCCAATTACAGATTTCCACACATTACTTCTGATTGGCTGTTCCTTCTCTATCAGCTGGCAATATCTGCAATTATTGTTAAAATGCTGTATTTTGCATACTCAAATTATTTTATTTATTTATTTATTTTTAGAAAGAGACAAGTCAGCATAAGTGAGTTCATTCAAAAAAGAAATTCCCCATGCACTCCACAACAAGCAGCCACTATAACAGATGCCATCCGATATAATTAGAGTACAACAATTGTTTTGGCTTTTTATTTATTTATTTATTTATTTATTTATTGGATATTTAGAGGAGTTTTACTGTTCAAAAACAAACTTTGTCTTTAATTTAAGGTTTAAAATGTCAAAATTAAAGATCATTAAACTCTATATGTGGCTTTTGCATTTTTTTTAAGTTTAGTTTTATACATAACTAATACCCTGATTTATAGTTTTATATAATTATAAGCAAAACATCAAATTAAAGAAGCGTTTAGTTTTTATCCGATTAATTCGAAGAAAAAAAAATCGCACAACTAATCAAAAATAATCGTTAGTTGCAGCCCTAAACACCACCCAAGTAATTGTACAAATCATAGAAAAAATATTTATTTTTCAAAAGCACAAGATCAGATAATACAAAACAAGTTCAACAGCGACATCATTGCGATACTATTACTCAGAAGCACTAATGCCTGAGTCATTGATAACAGTGCTGGTCCCAACATCAGGATGTAGGTGTACGGCCTTGACACTTCAGCCTGCTGGAGATATTCCAGAGTGTTTATTCCAACCTTAGAAAGAAAGAAAATAAAGAAAGTAAAAGTTTATTGAAAAATCGGGAGGGTTGGCTAGTATGCATATTTGTAAGAAGATTAGTGTTTTGTAACACCTCAGCTATTTATATGTGGTTGCTACCGCTAGCAACCTAGCTAAATGCTAGCGTCATGCTGGCACTACAGTTAACAGTTTAGCTTTCATTCATCATACACCCTGCAAGCATTCTACAACGAAAGCTAAAAAGCTTCTTTCAGTTTCTTTCATACACAGGTGGGGTTCTTTGGTTTGGCTAGCTAGCAGCCATTGTCAGATAAACTAGCATGCTATAGCACAGACCAAGCTGAAAGTTTGAATGTAATGGTAACATGGTAACAGTAATAAATGTTACATACAGTGAACAAATTCAGTCATAGGTGAGTGAAAGTGTGTTTACAGACCTTGTATTTAACGTTTACATTTCCTCTTAAATGCTTGAGGAGGAAGAAAAAAAGACACAAAGCTGACACAGCCTCTGAATACACCGGTGAACTTTGGGGTAGGGGAGGGGGTCTTATCTGTGATGTTAGCTGTCACTAGCTAACCCAACTCCAACCCAGCAAGCTGGGTTAAACAAAAAGTACCCAATTCCCTGTAAATAACCCAGAAAATGACCCAACAGAGGCAACCCAGCATTTGGGTAGTAAAAACAACCCAGCATTTTTTAGTGTTATATTCACTTTAATTTCATAATTGTTAGAATTATTTTATATAAAAAATAGTTATTTCTACTCTCTTGCTCTCTTCCTCATAGACCTGATATTAACGTGCTTTCCTGCTGCTATCTTCCTGTCTCCTGTTGCATCTATTCCTAAAGGTGTGAACGCTCCCACGCTCACCTTCTCATTCTATCTTTATGTCTCTCTCTCTAACTCGAGCCATCAACTGAGATCTTTCTCTGGACGGACACCTCTATGTCTTCCTCTCCTTTGATTCTTCAGGATCTCACCAGGACATTTACAATGGTTTATGTTCTTTGTAATAACATATGTCAGTGGCACAGGCGTTTGTGGGTTTACAGGAACAGTTTGTGAAAGAGACAACTAAGGTTCAGAGTTGGAAAAAAAAAATTGTACTCAAGTAAAAGTACTGTTACTTCAGTGAAATTTTGCTGAAGTACAAGTCAAGTTACCATTATAAAAATCTAATCAAGTAAAAGTAAAAAGTAAAAAAATTTACTCAGAGTAAAACACACTACACACACATACAACAGGAGGAGGAGGATCAGATTCAGGGTAGATCCAGGCCAAAATAATAAACAAAATGGTATTTATATTTAGTGGTTAGATTACCTGCAAAAAAAAACAACACAAACAAAAATACAGGTACCTTCCCTGACTCCCTAAACCAAAAACAGTGAATAAATTCTCTCTTCTTAAAATAAATGGCAGCCACGCCCCTACTACTGGTGAGTGTACAAACATACACTGAAATTATCTAAAAATATATACAAAGACCAACCAAACCAAAGGGGCAAAGCAATAATCAAAGTCAATGGGAGGCAAAAAGTCAAAACCAGAATACACAACCAAATATCAA
>JAAGKR010013743.1:0-13260 GCA_011419295.1 Clarias macrocephalus
ACACACACACACACACACACACACACACACACACACACACACACACACACACACACACACACACACACACACTACGATCAGTTTGAGAACACCAATTAGTCTAATATGCATGTCCTTGCAGTCCAAAATGCAGTCCATGCACACAGACCTGAGGCAGGAATCGACCCCACGACCTTGTTGGTGCGAGGCCACAGTGCTAACCACTACCCCATTGTGCAAATTATTCTTTTTACCTTTTCATATAAAATTTTATTTAATTATTGTAAATGTCATTAAAAGACTGAATTTTGCTTGTCCCAGTACTTTTGGCCACTACTTTATATAATGTTTTCAGCTGCAACAGATCTTCTCTTTTAATTTCAAACCATCTCGGCTTCTGCCAGAGTTTTTTATTTATTTATTTATTTATTTATTTTTCCACCAAGGGTTATAAAAGAAGCTGCAAAAAACAAAAACAGATTATTGTGAAACACAGCCAGGAGCAGATGGAGGGCAGAAGTCCTTATGTCTAGTATCAGGAACAACCAGGCACCGACGCCCCCGAACAGCTTCTGTGTGTGGCCCAACAATGCTTCTCTCTGGCACAGCTGCACGCCGAGGGCCACTGAAACACGGCGAAAGCCATGACCTCAGTGCTCGGGCTCTGTCTGCCCGCGTCCTCGTGACCTTCTGACGCGACACTCATGCTCCATGAGCTTCTGTCCGGACACGCTCTTTAAATACATAGACTGAGCTGGAAAGTTCAGTGTGACATGCGAGTCTCATTTGTGGAGTGAGGATGATGAAGATGGGAAGTAAATCCGATGCATCACCGGAGTTATTTAGTCAGTGTAACATACTGTAGAAAGCATGATTCTTCTTTAAGGCGACACACTGAGAGATCAGGAACATGCAATCGTGTTCTACTTTTGTCATATTAAGTCAGCACATCATCCTTTTTACACACAGCTCTCTCCCTCTCTCTCTCTCTCTCTCTCTCTCGCTCTCTCTCTCTCTCGCTCTTCCTCTCTCTCTCTCCCCATGGAGCCAATCATGTCTTTTTCACATGTCAGTGAAAGCCACAGGGAGATGCTGGAGGCACGGTGTAGGCTGCATTATTGAATCACCTGAAACTACAAAGGTGTAAATAAAACACGAACACGCCTCCGAGCCAATTTAGTGGTGCATCCAGAATATCATGAATGTTCACAGGATATATATAACCAATTCATTAAGGGTCTTTAAAGAAATCTGTACAATATTGTTTGCCACATATGCTGTACACATTGTCTACAGGTCCACCTTTCTTTTTTTACGCTATCTGGAGTAGAGACATGCGCTGTTTTCTGGGTGAAAGCCATGATCAGTCATATATCTCCACTCGGGAGCTGTGCTAGTTCGAGTCTCTTGGTTAAAACAAAACACATGCCCAAAGGAACGAGAGCTGCTGCATTCTGTATGCGTGTGAGAGAGACAGAGAGGGAGGTAGTATTATTTTCTTTTCCAGAAAATGGGCGCAGAAAGAAAGAAGCAGTTTACACAGAGGAAACCTGGCGTGATCGTGATTTAGGAAAGTATGCTCTGCCTTCGTACAGGCTTGTGGAAGTAATTAGCAGCACCCACACCGTGTCCGGTTCACTTCCCTCGACATGTGACTGGAGTTACGGCGCGGTCTTGTGCTTGTGAACTCTTAACCTTAATCAGAATTCGCAGCGAGAACATTTGATTTGTTTTTGTCCATCCTGGATGTGTGTTTGCTCTGATCTCAGCCGCACTGCCGACCTTCGCCCATGATGAACATAGATAGGAGGTGGAATTTATCGAACGTTCGGTTGAAAATAAACAACCGGAGTCTTGCATAGCGCAAATGTTTGCTGTCCTTGTTTCACTGCCATGCGAGGGAAAATCACAAACGACGCGGCTGTATTGATGTAAATACCTCGTCCGAGCAGCACTGATTGCTCTCTGTTAATTTTTTTCAAGGAGAACTTTAGAGCCATTGCTACTCGGTTGCGCCTTTGTTTCAGAACCATCAATCCATCAGGCTGTAAGATTGCTACAGAACGTTTAAGACGAACATCTGGGCTTTTTTGGAAATTTTATATCTAAAGGTACCAGGTAAAGGACTTAAAATTAAAAGCGAATGAATGTATTGCACCAATATTTATTGAAACACCAGGGGCGTTCAAGTCAAACCGGGACTTGTGATTAAATTTCTCATGAATGAAGAAGTAAAACCGGTTGACATTTACAGAAGACTTCAAGCGCAGTACACTGATGAGACTAAAACATTCGAACGCTACAAATTCGGGCCGAGGTGGCTCCCGTGAACATTCAGTGATCGGAACACCTGATGCTTGACAATCGAAAGTCACCAACTTGCAGAGGAGACACATCTGTGTGTGTGAACTGTACACATTCATTTACCAACACCACTTGTATGTTACAGGAACTCGGCTGGGAGTTATTACCACATCCCCCTGCAGCCCTGACATAACTAAACAAGCACAAATGTACTGTGTCCTGTCTCTGTTCTGCTTTTGTTTAACACGTACTCAGACACACATAAATTGCAGGATGCAGACGTGTTAAACAAAAGCAGAACAGAGACAGGACAGTATATTTGTTAAAAGAGTTAAAAGAGGCATTAAAAGAATTCCTGGGAGGCCGGTGTCTCAGGTGTGAAGCAGGTAGTCTGATCATGGCTTCAGCGTACTGAGAAAACTTTCTACCTTGATGGTATAAGTGCATTAGTGTAAAGCAAGTTTTTACTCTCATATCTGTGTTCTGTTATTCTGCACAATCAAAAGTCCCACTTGGACTTGAACACCCCTCATGTGCAAGATTACTCGTTATTAAAATCTTATTTGTAAGGAATTGTGTCCAGTGTGTTCCAGATTTTTTATGTGCATTACTGGAGTGCAAATTTGTCGACTATAATGCTAGAAAAACTCAAAGGAAATGCCTCAGCTCAAGTCAGATATTCTTCTTATAAAAATCTAATCAATCAAGCAAAGCTGTTCAAACAAGTAGGTTTTAAAAAAAAAAATCATGAGTAATATTTTGTATACTAATATATTTATTTTCCACCATTCAGCATATAGATGTGCTGAGTTATTAGTTCTAACACTAATGCTACAGTTCATCACTCCTCACAGTCAGCCGAGGAGAACAAAAGACAAACGTATTGTGTGTGTTCGCACACGTGAAGTTAAGAAAAGACATGATTGCGAGTCGAGCAGAACTCGGCATTAATCCGATTTGTTTGAGACAAATGTCAAAATGTCAAAAATCACCGCATACAGGACGGCATAAAAAACGAACCGTGATTGGATCTGTAAACCCGAGTCACACTTACAAATCGGAATTTAATTCGGTCTAAAACACAGCTGTGGCCCGAGTCTGATTGTGTTTTTATTTCTCCCTGTCTTTGTTTTAAACGTCAGCTCGTATGCATGTGCTCTGGGGAACGGTTTATACTCGAGACCTGACACTATTTATATCTCGCTACAGACTTCAAACGGATCTTCGTTACATGACACTTTAGAACATACATACATATGTGTGTGTGTGTTTGTGTTTGGGTATGACGGAAGGACTCGTCTGTCTTTTGAATATCTGAGGAGCCTTGAAGTTTGCGTGCATGTTCAAGATATCGTCGTATCTGGAGACGGTAGTCTCGGCGCAACTGATCTGCTGCATTATTGAGCTGAATGTCTGAACGTACGAGACACAACTGAACGTGTTGCGTTTTCCTCTTCTTCTTCCTTTGTTTCAGACCTGATCCACTGCACCAATGAGATGAATGTGAACGTGCCCCAGCTGGCCGACACTCTGTTCGAGCGCACGGCCAACAGCAGCTGGGTGGTGGTTTTCAAAGCCCTCATTACCACACACCACCTAATGATGTACGGAAATGAGGTAAAATGTGCTCACACACACACACACATACACACATGGTACACGCTCACTCATTCATTCATTCATTCATTCACTTTCATGCAGTTTAGAGCTATAATTAAATGGCCTCATCTCGATCTCACACACTGATAGTGTAATGATGAATAGTGGTAACTGCGCACACACACACTCTCATACAACGCGCGCGCACACACACATACACTCACACAAATGCATTACAATCTTTATCCATGATATAATTAAGTTAAAGCAATGATTTACAATATCATAATCATCAGTCGCCATAAAACACCCAAACGTTAATTAGATTACACCATGTTGTACACACACATACACACACGCGCTTAACACTCCTCAACGCACTAGTCTTCCTGTGATGCTTTTCCTCAAGGTTTAAACCCTCCCGTTTTAATGTCTTTTTAACAGACTGTAAGTATACACGAGTCATGGCGCTTGATATGGGCTGTGTATAGTTGTCTTCAGCAGCGTTCATATCAGAGAAAGGACATCAGGGAGAGCTCGAGGACATCTGTAGAGAGAGTACTGGGTAGGGGAGGGGACCCTGATAAAGCGCCGATCTTAAGGACACACTCCTGTGTGTGTTCAGAGAGGGGAGTGTACGCGAGACACTCCCAGCTGTGGCCCAGATACTGAATGTACAGTTTACTTTCTGATGTCACTCGAGTTATACTGTAGATTGTTAAAGAGAAGAGGAATTGATATGGTGTGTGTGTGTTCGTGTGTGTGATACGTAGCGGAGAGGAAGGGAATGTAAAATAGCTGACAGTGGAATAATGACTCCTCTTTGAGCATGAGCGATAAGGAACAGTTGGTGTGTGTTTCTCCTCATGGGATTTTGTAGTGGTCCCTGCATACCAGGACGTCTCTTCTTTAACTACTAATCCCAGGCAAATAAGTGTCTGTTAGACTGTGTGTATGAGAGAGCAGGTTAGAGGTCTGAGAGCTGTGAGAGGAAGCTGCAAATCCAATATATGAGCAACTTGTCTCACGTATGTCTGTAGGGTGTGTGTGTGTGTGTGTGTGTGTGTGTGTGTGTGTGTGTGTGTGTGTGTGTGTGTGGGGGGTGGGGTTTGAGCCATACTAAAAGATTCTCTTTATGCAGATGCATTCAGATGGAAATGTATGCCTGTTACATAAAGTGAAAAACATTTAAAATGTCATTTATTCATCTTCAGTGTCTATATAGTCAGTGTGGTGATCAGGCTCAGACAGTTATGCGCACACACACATTCAAACCAATCGTTCGTTTAAATTAACAAATGCACCTCCACAGGTGCGTTAAGGCCCAAAGTTTGTGGACACCTGACAGTAATGTTGGTATGTTCTTGTTAAAGGTCCCAGTCTGACTTAATCCATGTTGTTGTATAATCACCTCCACTCATGTGATTTTAGAGCATTACTGTGACCGTTTGTGCTCCTTCAGCCACAGGAGCGTTGCTGAGATCGGCTAGTGGTGTCTTGGGGCGCAGTCGGTCTTCCATTTCATCTCAAACGTGTTCTCCAGACTTGAGGTCAGGGTCGAGTTCTTCTGCTCCACACCTGGACAGATCATGCGTTCCTTCATGCTGGAACAGGTTCGGCACTCTTAGTCACAGTGACGGGAAATTCTACTACTAAGGCATACAAAGACATTCTAGACTAATAGTGTCCTTCTAGTGTTGAGGCAACAGTTCGGGAAGAATGGCATCACATGGGTGTGAGGAGCAGGTGGCCGTATAGTATACACAGAAGAAAACTTGCAGTTAGAAAGAGAAAATGATTTTGAGGTACTGTTGAATGAACAACCTGAATACAACGCTACAACCTCCAAAACAACAACTTTAACCTTTATTTTAGGCATTTATGGCGAACAACCTTCATCCGCACAATGTCTGTTCACGTCCCTGCTCCCTATTAAGTCTCTAACAGTGTTTAGAATTCTGATCTGTGATATAAACGCACTGTGTCTCAAATCATTTCACGCACCTTTTACTGTGTAATATTACCTCTGTTTGATTTACTTGGGAGTAGTACAGTGAGGTACATCATTGCCCCCAGGTTATTCTGATGTTATATAGCGTTTGTGGCGCTTGGTGCCATGTAAACACATTTTGAAGCATCAACAGCATGTTTTCTAGTGGTCCATTTGTTAGCGTGCAGCACTCTCACTCGGTCCGGCTCAGGACATCGGCCTGGTGTCTATCATTTTGAAGCCACATTTACGACTAATGTTTGATGCAAATTCAAATCAATCAAAGCAGTTCTGGCTGTCTTGTAGAAAACAACCTAATACCAACACTGGTTTGCATCCACAACGTTGCCAGATATTAATGATTTGATGGTTTGCTGATGAAATGTATGCAGCACAAAAAATCTCTCCTGTAATAGGGTGCTTCTCAACAGGTCTTCATCAGCATACATGTGTCTTTCTGAAGACTCCGTTCGACCAGGTCATGAACCCGAATTCTGTTGAGACTCGGAAAAACAATCCAGCCTCATTAAAAATCAGACACTCAGACACGCGGATATTCCAGTCTGAAAAGATGGAAACAAATAATGGTCGTCATAATGGCAACAAATTTTGGAGCATATGTTGGATCATTAAACAACGGAGGTGTCTAGTTGCCTTTTGGGTGTCTGTCTTTCACGGATGGGATATGGAAAAGGATCCGCCACGTGCCACACAGCACATCGTTTCTTACGTCGTCGGGTTGCCAGCTTGCAGCACAACTATATCCCAGCACTTGTGGGGTGAAACAGCGGCAGCCCGAGGGGTTTAGGGACTCAAACTAGGGACCTCCTGATCACCTTAACCATTGAGATACCTCTGCACCACCTTTTTCTTTTTTTTTTTAAGGATGGGCAGAAATGGAAAAACAAAAACAAAGAAAACAAAGTGAACCCACATGGACCTGGAGAGGAATTGACAAATCCTGCACAGGCAGTAACCCAAGCACAGGACCGAAAAACAGGTAGTGGAAGTGCTACCTGCTGCACCACAGCATTGCTACCTGCATTCATGATTCACGCACAGTGTCCATGCATATTGCATGTTGCCTTTAAATGTGCTGAATATGTGTGTGTCTGTGTGTGTGAGTTTCGAGAACAGTATACAGTATTCTCCTGGTCACATACAATGTACAGAAAAAAAATGGCCAAAAAGCTTCCTTTTTTACTTGGTTTCAGGTTAATTAGCCATATTGATAGTTGTGAGTGTGTGTGAGAGAAAGGGGGGGGGGGGGGTTGAGGGTCTGCCTTGTTGAGCCCTGATAAAGTGTTTTGCAGAGATAAAAAACTGCCTGCTGATAGCGGCGTTTAACGAGACCTGCCTTAGAGCACGCAGGCACTTGTGTACGCGCACATACACACACACACACACACACAGAAAAAATCATAAAGCAGGCCTCGGATGTTGATTATTAGATTTAAATGCTGTGTGTGTGTGTATGTGTGGGGTTTTACAGCCGTTATCCAGACACGGTACCGACCCAGCGGAGGCGTCTCTGCACGATTCGGATTAGCCGGCATCAGAGGTCGAAATGCAGTCATGATTTTAGCATGACTGTGGACGGTTTGCGCGGGATGCGGGCTTGTTTAACATTCCGACAGCGTGCCGTCTCTGAGCACGCTCAGAAAGTGCTGCTGTTTGTGTAATGACTGCCGTGTTTGTCTGAGTGATGCGAGACAGCCAAGGTAATAATTACCTTTTTAATAAGCCCACACGCACACAATTCCCGCGCTCTCACCGTTGCACTTTTACTCCCTTTCCCATGAGCAAAACTGCTAATCAATACCCATTAGCATAGGCGCAGGATAAACATGAGGGGATGAGCAGTGATTATCGTGCTTACTTAGCAGATCGGTTCCCTGTGAGGGAAAACCCTGTGTGTCTTGTGGATTATTAATCACCCGAGTGCTGCATGTTGTCTGATATGACTAGTAAAGGTGTACTTTGGACGTTCTCAAATCTCATATCTAAGGGGATGTTAGGGAATTAATTGGCTTTTTAAAAAGTTTTTTATTTTATAAAGCATCTAGGAGGTTTTGGCTTGGGTTTTCCTGCTCCCCCCCCCCTTCTTAATATCGCCCTCTCGCACTAGTTGCATGAGCCGTATCCATAGTAACTCAGAACTCGTAGAGACAAGTGCTTCGCTTGACTGTGGAAAATCCGCATGCATACGCAGTCACGCTTCTCCAGGGTCAGGTTTGATTTTCGCCAGTAAACTGATAGAGACAGGGCTGAAATCTCATCGTGGCTCGGCAGTCACTTCTCGAGACGCCTTTGTGGAAGAGGAGAAGAAAAAAAAATCTCCTCTGGCCAGAGGCTTCCGCATTAATAATGCATGGCGCGTCGACGCTGTCACCGTTCGAGGTTTATACTCCATTTATTATCAGCAGTGTAGAAAATCCCTAGTTCCCTAGTAATTTGTCTATATATGCTGTCTGTTTTAAAGAAACGCCTTCAAGCAGCAGCGAGGCGAACTGTCTGAGTGGAAGTGTGACACAAGATTAAGGCGAACACGCAGGAGAGGGTGCTAACGCCGTGGGTTTGTCACGCCGGGTCTCCCTATATTCTCCTCCAACGTGGTTATTTTTATTTTTATTTTTTAAGAGACGCATCAACAGGACGACCAGGACGCCTGGTGTGAGTTCACACGGACGTTCCTCAGCTCCAGCGCGTTTCCTTAAACAGATGAGACTGAATATTAAATAAGACAGAATGCGATAGAGCGGAACTGATTTACTCTCTGATAAGAACAGGTTGAGATGAGGAGTACGTCAGTAATGGGAAATGCATCAGAGTTGCTATGGTGATGGGGGGGGGTGTCTTAATGCTTACAAGACTCGAATGTTTCTCCCCAGTTATGCAATTATGCTGTAGACCCAAGTGATGCAGCGATCTCTGTAGTCTTTCTGTTGTTATTAGGGATGCATCGGTAATGATACTTGCATTTTAAAAATGAGTCTGATGTTAGCGTAGTGTACACGGTTACAAAATATAACAGATGGTAAAGATGGCGCTGATAAAGAAGCTGCCATACAGTGGAATCTCAACATGCGAATGATCTGCCTTTAAAATTTTCGCCTTAGGAATAAAATTTTTTGAAGAAATTAGCTTCGATGTACGGAGCACTTTTGGCACACAAACGAAACAAACTGAATGCCAGCCAAGTTGCGCGTTTGTTTTGGAGATTTTTTTGCACCGGTGGAAAACTTGTATTTTATTCAAATTTTCCCCCTAATTAGCGAAACTCTGCCTCTTTTTTTATTTTATTTTTGTAATATCGATAATATTCTTTTAGATGGCTGGAACAGATTATCTGCATTTACAATCTTTCCGACTATTCATATCGTAATATGAATTTTCACCTTAATGCCTCGCATTCAGGATTAATTAAATTTGTATGTCGAATTTCTGCTTTACCGAAGAAAAACCTAAAAAAAAAATCTTAGAGAGCAAGGAACAGCTTACCGAAAGCAAAGCTGGATCAGTGATTGTGTCTATTAAAAATGCGCACAAACATGGATGTTGGAGTGAGAGTCAGAGCACTTTAGTTCAGCCAGCACTGAGCACCGAGACGCACACATCTCGTTTCCTATGGCTTTGCTCGTGAGTCAAGAGGTGTTCCACGAACAAGGGCTCTTTTATTAATTGTGCTTGGTGGTGTAGCTCTCTGCAGGCGGGTGGCCACGGTCTATTAGAGAAGCAATCAGGGAACATGCTAAGTAAAAAAAAAAAATAATAATCACACATTTCAATATCAGTATTGTGAAGTACCCAACATTATGTCCTCATTCCTGGTCTGGGAGAAACGCGATCAATATACACTCTCCTGCCAAAAAAAAAAAATTCAATTTCGGAGGGGTCAAATTATTGGCTGGCGTCAAGCAAAGAAAACAGCTAAGGAGAGATTGCTGAAATGTCTGGGAATTGGTTTAAAAACTGTCAAACACGTTATTAAAAACCTGGCAGGATAGTGCTGAGTCATCAACATGGTGGAAGAAATGTCAGAAAAAGAAATCATGAAATTAGATGACTGAAATGCTTGCTGAAGTTGCATCATAAAAAAATCCCCAGTAGAAATCACAGCTGTGTTTAATAGTGAAAGTAAGAGCAATTCCACACCACACACAAACACACACACACCCAATGTGACAAGTACTCACTCACTCATACACTCACTCACTCATCATCCTGTATAAAGTGTCTCAGGTGTCCTTGAACCTATCCAAGAGACGCATGTAGGGGACGAGGCGGGGTACACCCTGGACCGAGGTACCAATCCGTTGCATCATCCGGAGATCGCGAGTCTGAACAGGAATCTGTTGCAGGTGACACAAACTCAAAAAAGCAAGAAAAAAATTGTTAGTGAGACTAATTATGAAAAAGAAAATGATAAAGCAATAGAGGAAGGTCTTGTGGTGTCATGAGTCCAGATTGAGTCTATTCCAGAGCGTCAGGGTAAGAAGGGCAGCACATGAAACGATGTCCACTGTACAAGCCTCTGGAGACAGTGTTAGGATCTGGGGTTGATTCAGTGGGTCAGGTCCAGACTTGGCAACGTTACTTGGTAATAAAATGAAGTCAGCTGAAGACCTGAATGAACTGAACAAGGCTATCGCATCAAATTCAGACTCAAATTGTGAAAGAGTGGTTCTGGAAGCATGAGGGAATCATTTGCACACATGAACTGGCCATCATGTTTCATGCTGTAATCCAAAGTAAATGTGGTCTAATTGCATACTAATTAAATGTACAGGATATCAGGGGTTGGTGTAATAAAATCATGGGGCACTTGTAAATCTTAAAAATCAAACTGGTTTAATGACGCGAGCCTGGGAGTTAAGTAAAAGCATGTTTGTGTACGAGGAGAGATGATGAGTTATATCATCACTGACATTTAGAAACTAAAGGGAATAAACCTTCTAGCTGAAAACAGAGTTCATGTAAGGACAGGAGAAACTGGAATACATGATTCCAACCTTAAACAGCTTTATAAAAAAACACAGAATAAGTGCTGTTTGGCAGGAGCTTGTTTCACTGCAGCTGAAGCTGATTTTATCACTTGCATTCAATGTTTTTTTTGTTTTTTTCCCCTGATGTAATATGCAGATTGGCTCGAAAGCTAGGTGAAGTGTGGCAAGTCATTGTTGTGCAGAAGATCTGTAGAATTGATTGCTAGGAGTGATTACACACCGAGTTGTTCGGATTGTATTTATTGGAGATTTTTACAGAGATTTTTTTCTTTCTTTCCTTTTCTTGGTCATGTCTTGTGTGTGTGGTTTTCTCCGTGACGTTAATGTAATGCGAACGATCCGTGTGAATGACTAAGAGTGAAAACATCAGCCGGTTTTCCGCATTTTTGTGCTCATCAGTCAGCGTTAACACTATCGCGTGGACATCTCTGTGTAACGAGTTGTCTGCCAACATCAATTGAACCCCGCTGTTTAGCTGCTTTCCAAAGAAATGCGGTCAATATGGTTCCTCTGGGCTTTCAGCCACAGGCAGTGTAGTTCCACCTGTAGGGCAAATCTTTGTTCGAGTCATCTGAAGACTTTCTCCATCGTCGTCTGATTAACAGTGGTCGTTGCTTGCGTTTTGTTAAGCTCCTACTTTTCGCCGTTACTTCCTTATTGTGACCGGATATCCATCTTAGTCAAGCAAGTCCCTGGAACTGGGATAAAGGGGAACTTGGGCGCATCACATGGCCATCTTCTCTGTGCTCTAAGGTCACCGAATGTCTTAAGGCGGTATACGCTCTCTAGAACGAGAACACCTTTGCTAAGATTTATTTTTATTTTCCAGCGTTCACAGAAATAAGCTTCGGGCTATTTCAGGTGAATTTCACCTGCGTTCCTTTTACAGGGGAAAAATCTGCAAAAAAAACAAAATATCCAAGTCTAGATATAAAAAAAAAAAAAGTTTGAGGAGAATAAGTACCTCAGCTTTTAAATAATTTTGGCCTTTGGCAGCAAGATTTATTTTTAATGCTTGACTGCAGAGAGCACTCCAACTTCTCATGCCCTCTTTCCCTGGCATTAAAGCTAAATAAACAGCTTAGTTCCACTGCTCCAGTCACACTCTCTCTACAGTTCTAGTCGAACTCCGAATTTAAAAAGGAAAAAAAAAATATGAGAATGGAGGAACGGCAAAATGGCATCTGTCATTAAAATTAAAAGTTCACTTATTTATTTGGGAGGTGGCGTCTCTGTGAGATCCTGATCTGAAGGAACGCTGATGGAGCCCCAGTTCTGCCAGGTTACTCTTGGGGCCCTTCAGCAACGACCTTCACGCTGTCCCCTTCAGGGATGACGTATAACAGCCGACCCTGCGCTCTGACTCTGGTCTACTAACAAGAAGCTGGGATATGTGAAGAATAAAAAATTTCACTTTGCAGTAATGTATGTGATGAATTTAATTTGATGTGCGGTCCTCTATAATCATCCAGGTGGTCTCTAAACTATTTACAAATGGGCAGGCAGCACTGCATGCTGTGTGGTAGGAGCAAATATTTGCAAAGTTTGTTTAGAGTTGTAAGAAAATCTGAAAAAAATAAAATAAAATCAGGACCGTTTGTAAATCATGATACTTAATTCCCAATACAAATCAAGTCGGGACCTGCATTGGTATCGTGATGACGGTGTATAGGGAGGTCCCTGGTGCTTCCCATCCCTATTAGACCGAATGTCTTTGTTTCCCATTTATACATTCAATAAAATCCAGGTTTTATTTATTTATTTTTATTTTTAATGGATCCAAATGAAGCTGTGTGGAATGCTATTGAGGTTTTCTTTCCTAACTTGTCAGCCTTCCTGTCACTGTAGTTACTGTAGAATGCCGTACTGTAAGTCACTTTTGTACTAGTCTTTGATGCTTTGGTGTGAATCCCCTGAATTCCCCATTCTCTCTGATTAAGCTGGGACAAGATCACACACCTCTCATGCATGTATGAGCAGATCTTGTCGCGCGCGGACCATTGCATGATCCTCCTTTCGGGAATTTCCAGTCTGGTTTTCCCAGCGCCTCCTCCGTCAGCCTTTAAGCAGAAGCAGCAGCAATGTCTGCCAACCCAGAGAGCCTCGAAAAGTCTGATTTTCTTCCACAGAAAAAAGCTTAGTCTATACCCACTTCAGCCAGAACAGGGAGTTCCCTTCTATCAGCAGCGTCCTCGGGAGTCATCACGCTTCCAGATAAAAGCACCGCTCTGCTCCGTCATGATTACCACAGCTCCAGACAAAATACGATTATAATCTCTGCCTCTTTTTTTTTTTTTCCCCCTGTCTTGTAGCGTTTCATTCAGTACCTGGCCTCAAGAAACACTCTCTTCAACCTGAACAATTTCCTCGATAAAGGAGCGC
>JAAGKR010013744.1:0-13260 GCA_011419295.1 Clarias macrocephalus
TGCTGTAAGGTGAGTGGGTGGGGCTAACCTGCTGTAAGGTGAGTGGGTGGGGCTAACCTGCTGTAAGGTGAGTGGGTGGGGCTAACCTGCTGTAAGGTGAGTGGGTGGGGCTAACCTGCTGTAAGGTGAGTGGGTGGGGCTAACCTGCTGTAAGGTGAGTGGGTGGGGCTAACCTGCTGTAAGGTGAGTGGGTGGGGCTAACCTGCTGTAAGATCAATGCTTTGAAGGTACTTTAAAAATCAGCCTTTTGGTTGCAGGATAGTTTCCATAAATCAATCTTTTACACATGTTTTCCTTTCCTGAATGGTTAAGAATTTTTCTTCTCTTTGGACAGCCAATGGTTTTTTCACACAAAAAAATCCTTCAGTGCCTCCGAGCAGTAGAAGTGACACAAAAAAAATATCTGGCAATTTTACATAGCAGTGGGCTTAGGTCAGATCTGACTGCTATTGAAGTTTCCTTTCATTTTATTTTTTTACATTTAGAGGTGATGATGCATAAAACAGAAAAGAGCAGCTTTGTGTTTCAGCGATCAGCCAGTGAATGCTGAGAGCGTTGACACTTCCTGCCCCATGGTGCTGTTGAGGCACAGCGAGATACTCCACACGGCCTATAGTGAATCCAATTTCTTTAAAAAAAAAAAAAAAAAAATGAAAGTCTGGAAGAAAAAGTTTGATGGAAAATATGTGAAATGTATGTGGTAGAGAAAGTCATAGGATGTATACTTCTCAAAGGGAACACAAGGAGACAGAGATAGAGTTAGAGAGAACAAAGGGAAAAATGGACGAGGAGATGAAGGGTAGAGATGGGAAGCAGTGCAATAATCCAAGGTCTCTCCTTAATCATAATCACTCAGCTGTCAGACGGAGTGTGAGGCGAGGCCGTCTGCGGACGGGCAGACCCAGGTGCCATCTGCTCCCAATAAAAATCCTACAAAAGCCTTAATTTGAATAAATGTCCCCTTTGTCCTGTCCCCTGAACGTCCCTTTTATTACTGTCCTCAGTAAAGTGCTTTCTGCTCACATGAAGAGAACAATCTGGAACTGACATTGAGAGCAAAAATTACAGCAGGAACGAGTCAAAAGTTCTGAGCTTCATGTGCACGGAAGGACATTCGTTCCGTCTCATGTTCTAGGCCCAGATCTCCAATCGCAAACTCGGGACTAACGAAACCCAGTGCTCGAAAACATGACAAGGAGAACCACACTGCTTCTCTCCTCAGCAAAAAAATCATGTAACTTTATATAAGAAAGCACTGACTCAGAACCAAAACTGTGCTTCAGGCTACACCAAGCAGAACCTAATGATTACAGGGCGAATCCTAGCCAGCCTGGTTAATGAGAGAAGCTGCCCGGGGAGAGACGCTCTTCTGATGTCATGCGGTTTTGGTTATCAGAGATTGGATCCGTTTTCCTGACGGCAGTTTTTGGAGCAGATCATTAGCAGTGTGGGAGGTTTCTCCCATGATCATTCCTGCTCAGCTCTTCGTGTCCTGGCAATGTCCAGTTCTTCATGTGATGACAGGGTGATGATGATTTCCTTAGCAGACTCGACACTGTGTTGCAGCTTCCGCTTTACCCCGGAGGAGGCAGGTAGTGATGACAGATGTGAGGACGTGTTCAATCGTGGCAGGGTAGAATCGCCGGGGGTAAATGGGACTTTGTTAACTGCTTTTAGGAACACATCCTTTGCTGAGCTTTCCGCTTCATGGTTGATGTTTGCGTCTCACATCTGAAATCCCATCTGATCATGGCTTGGAGAAAGTTAAACAAGGTGACAGTGCTAACTGATGAATTATTGAAAATGAGTTTTGGGGTCTTGAAGTCCAAGAGTCTTTGTGGAATTAAAAGCTCTGAGCTCAAGGTTGTCTCCCTTTAACCCAGAAGGCTATCTGTTATACCTCCTGGTGCGGCTTTCTCATTTATATTTACGTTTACAGTATTTGGCAGAAACACTTATCCAGGATGACTTACAGAAGTCTTTATTCAGTGAACCTGGGTCACTAGCTCACAGATTAACAGTACAGTAAGTCTAAAGAAATCAGTAGGAAAGCTTTATATGGTACTAAAATACATCATATTAAACACAGTATTTAATTAGTGACTAATCAGTAAAGTTCCTGAGCAAGAGCTCCTGTAGGTCTTTAGTTGCCCTTTGAATCCAGCCAGTGGCCCCTTTCACACAGAAATCACGAAGGACTTCGGTGTGAAGCCGCCCTTAGTGTGCACTTTTAAGAAGCCCGTCAATCCCCAATCAGGGGAGACATGACGTTTAGCAGCGCAGGTGAGCTGAGTGCTGAGGAGCAGAGTCCGGTTCCTCTCACGGTTCCTTCCTACTGCCTCCTCAGGGAGGATTTCCCTCTCAGCACCGCCGCCCTCGGCGCGTTCATCAGGGACGAAATGAGAGTGCTCTACTTTCATAGTACTATAAAGAGTTCTAGACTTTTTCTGGACAAGTTCCAATTTATTTCCATTCCTTTTGAATTCTGCGAAGCTGCTTTGTGAGCATGAGTTCCATTAAATGTGATCTATAAATAACACTTCATTGAGTTTAATTGAAGCTCAGGGTCAGGTGGCTTCTTTACATCTCGTGTTCTGTATTCACGTGTCATCCTCTGTGTTGCTGACCGGTGCGAGGGGTGGTGGGGGTTCGGGACAGAGGACCTGAGTAGGTGATAGATTATGCAGCTGCTGGGTGACTGACAGGTGGCTGGGATGGAGAGGCCGGACTGGTCTATCAGATCTGCAGTAGGAGTCATTTCACTGGGTTGGAAGATGGAGGTCAGTACAGGCGGAGTCTTCTTTTTACAGTTTAATAGACTGAGTAATCGATTCTGCTTATCAGGCTGCTGCTATTTGGCTACTCTGATAGCTTTCTCGAACCTTCTTGAATTTCTTCTTGTCTCTTTTTTTCCTGTGCAGAGGTCTGAGCTCCACATGCTACCACGGGGTGTTATTGGGGGTGTAAGTGATGGTTTGGTGGCGATGCAGATTTCCTGATAGAAGCTGCTGCAAGATGTGGTTCCGTCTGGAGACTCATCCATATGTCCCTCTCTGTGGCCCTGACGCAAGACTGCTGCAGTAGTCCATGTGTGTATGACTTGTGTGTCTTCAGTTCATATACAGTACAGTACGGTGGCAGGGTATGTGTTCTTCATGGGGCTGTAGGAGTGGGGTCAGGGGTGGTTAGTGGCTAAGGCATTGGACTACGGTTCGGAAGGTCCCAGTTTCAAACCCCACGGCCAGTTCATCCTGTTGGGCCCTTGAGCGAGGCCCTTAGTCCTCAATTGCTCAGATGTATCATTTGATAAAAGTGTAAGTCGCTCTGGGTAACGACGTCTACCAAATGCGTATCTGTAAATGTCCAACAGTGTTTCTGCTCCAACTGGCCCAGTCTGGGCGTGGCTTTTTTAACACTTTGCAACTCTGTCAGCTAATGTTCGTGTCTATGAATCCAACAAACCATTTCATATTAAGCAGAACATAATGAATCATTCTACATCAATTGTTGTCCACAACAAGAAATCGCAACCACATCATATTCACCCAATTACATTAATCAAAACCAAAAACTTCAAATCTGCAACAAACTCAGCTGACGGTTCTAGTCAAACACTGAGAGGAGCCCTGTGCTTCAGTCCACGGTAACAGAGCCCAAAATATCTGCTTTACACAGCAGTAAGTCCTGATGAGCCAGTGACTCACTATACAGCGATGGATATTGTGCATGTTCTCCCCGTGCTTGGTGGGTTTCCGCTGGCTGCTCTGGTTTCGTCTCACAGTCCAAAGACATGCAGACATTGGGCTTATTGGTGTTTCCAAATTGCTCGTAGTGTGTTTGTGTGTGTGTGTGTGTGTGTGTGTGTGTGTGTGTGTGTGTGTGTGTGTGTGTGTGTGTGTGTGTGTGTTCTTGAGCCCTGCTATGGATGTCCCTCACGATCCTGTTCGGGATGAGCGCTGCAGAGAATGAGTGAGGGATGAGAGTGATTCACTGCAGAACAAAGCGGAGCCAAGTTCTTTAATAGGCAGAACCTACAGCTTTGATCCACATCCAGCAGGAGAGCGCTCAATCCACACTCACCAGAACTAAACGCTTTACCAAAGAAAAGGTTAGAACCCAGCGCTTCAAAGCAGAACCTCTTGATTAACTGTGCAGGAAACTGAGCCCGGTTCTTTAATCTGCACCACGCAACCTGCTTCCAACAGCACCTGAGGGTTCAGTCCATACCTAATGGAACCTATCACGATCACACACTCGGCAGCTGAGAGCCGGTCTCCACAGCGCCGCTCTGCACTGCAGTATAAACCTCACACACTGCTGTTCCGCGCACGGTCGGGTCACGTGCGCGCTGCTTCGGCTAACAGGCAGAAGAGAACGAGCGGAACAGCACCACTGTGTTTTTAGCTGAGAGTGATGGTTCTGCCAGGCTTCAACCCGTCCAGAGGTGTGAAATGAACCGAGATGAGTGTGTGTGGACCTTTAAATGAGCTGCCTTTGGTGTTCGGCGTCGCTTCTTCGTCCAAATGATGGGCCGTGGATCTTAAGAACATGTTGTTTCTTCTGTATCTGTCATGTTTTAAGGGAATAAATTTAGCGTCTCAACCATCTGGAGAAAAAGTGGAGGGAAAGAAATCCAAAGCCATCCAAGAAATGAGTAAACTGTCATTATAAATAGAGTAATTGCCTTCTTAGTCACACTAAAACCATCCTGACACTTTGGATTCCCCCAGACTAATTGGCATTTAAGAAATCAATATGCTAAGACTTAAAAGCATGAGCAATTGCGATGCATATTTAGCTCTTCGCCGAGCTCGAGCACAACTCTGTTTTGAATTCAAGCAATCCAATTACAGATATTCACAAATGCTAATCACCTTGAAGTCAATTCAAATGCAATAATCACAGGAGACTGTCAACTGAACAATCTGCCTAATTAAACTGAAATAGTCCGATATGCAAACAATGAAGAGAACAAATAACATCAATTCAGACAGATAGATTCAGGATTAAGCTGTTTCAATTGATATATAAAAAAAAAATTTTTCAGGAAGCTTTTGTGGTACGTAAAGTTCTTTAGAAATTCCTCTTGTAGTTCTTGAAGTACCAGATGAATGTTTCTGGAGTGTGAGGGGGACTCAGACCTGCACTGAACCGATCCTGGACCAGAACCCACGACGTGCAGCAAGCGAGCCATCAAACACTCTGTGCCTTGTGTGTGTGTGTGAGTGTGTGTGAGAGTGTGTGTGTGTGTGTGTGTGTGTGTGTGTGTGTGTGTGTGTGTGTGTGTGTGTGTGTGTGTGTGTGCGCGCGAGACTGTGCTGAAGAGCTTTATTCCTCTCATACCTCACTAATATCAGGTATAAGAGGAATAAAGGTTTTTATACCTACAAAAGATCATAGTTTCTGTTTCGTTTTATGTTACATTTTATGTTATAAACTGCCTGTAAGACGAGTCCATGTCAGGGCTCCCCCTAGTGGCAGTCTGCTGCAGCCTAGAGTCGTTTGGTTTTGGACCTTTTTTGCTCTTGTGCTTTGATCTGTAGTCCTGAATTAAGTGAAGCCTGTGAAACCTACACACACCTGCTTCTCCTTCGCTGACAGAACTACAGTATAAACACTTCTTTTTTTTCCATTTGTAATTTTTCTCTGTAAAAAAAAAGTCAATAAAGCCAATTTTTTTTAAAGTAGAAACCAAGAAACTGTCAAACAGAACAACTCCTCTGTGCTTGAGGAGGTTACAGCTTTACTTCTGCACTGACACTGGAGACTCCTTCCAAAACAACCCTGACCAAATATCAACGATATTCTCCTCCCATGTTTTCAGTTTGTTCATTCATTGTACACATCCCATCGAACAGGCTGTTACCATAGAAACACTCGCATTACTATAAACCTGAGATTGGCAGCTGCACGACTGACAGGGATCCAGTTACGGAAAAGGAATCGACACCTTCCGACTCTGACTCGAGAATAAACACAGACCTTATTTACGTTCACAACATTCCTTTGCGTTTGTCTCGTACAGATGATCCAGACGCCACATGTGATGTGTTTAGTAAAAATCCATAATGTAAATGTTTAAAGTCAACATCTGTGAAAATACGTAAGATAAATAAAGCTGCTAATGTGCTGTGGAGAACTGCAGGCAGTGACTGCGCTACACAGCTGGAAGACGTGGACAATCTGCCAAGGTTCTGGATTTATTCAAATAAATCCACAAATACATTCTAACACCCACTCCGGGGAATATTTCACATTCTCGTGTACGTAACCACGGCCTTCTCGCCTTCTCCGACCTTCACCGAAAGCAGTACAGGTGGAAATGTTTACTCAGTTGAGCTAATAAAATAATTTTCTCACTCTCGTATTTCTCAGATGATCATAATATTTTATAGAAACATCTAACGGGACGCGGACGCTGTCCATGAGTCTTCTGTCTAACGTTCCTTCTGCTCTCTGCAGGAACAAAGGTATCAACTCCTTCCTCCCACGTCTAACTCCTGCCAGAATCTCTGCTGTTACGCCCAAACTCACCGCGTCCGCGGACCGTTAGGAAGCTGAGGGAGGAGCCGGGATACGTGCTGGAGCTCAGGGTCACGGCAGGCGGCTGGACCCCTTCAACAGAACCTCGTTTTATATACGGCTCACACAACCAGCCTTAATTAGGGATTAGTGATGTAACAGAATATTCAGAGGAGGTGTTTAGTGTCTGCTGTATTTAATGACACTTACATTCATTCGTCTTTTGTCCCTGCCTGGTCTCAATTCAAAGGTTCGGGTTTAATTAAAAAGGCATCTTAGTAGTTAGGCCACGCCCACTTCAGTTGTTGAGAGGAGAAGTAGCTCTGATCGCTTCTTAGTTTTAGTAGAGTTGAGTAGTTGTGAGGTTCTCTCCAGGACAGAACGCGGAGCTGAATGATCCGAGCGAACCTCGGGGGTAGAGGACATCTACCTTGAGGACATCTCCTGGACACTAAACCAGGCACGTCTCCACTGGACGAACTCTCCTGGCATATTGTCACCACCACATATACTGTACATACATAAGAAATAAAATAAAATCTACATTCAAGTGTTGAAGATCGTCCCAGTTTTATAAAGTCCCTACGAATTCCAGTGAATCTTATGAGTTCATAAGATTGTGTGCTATCATGTTACTAAAGCTATACACACTGTATATATACAGGAAATGCAGCCTCCACGGAAAGCCGTCACGCCGACCTGTTTTCTTCCCATCAACAGACAATGAACAACGAACATACTTTCTTGGAAATATGAGATCAGAGATTATCAGCAGAGAAGACGCTGGAAATCTTTTGGAGAAAAGCTGTGAAGTGCCTGAGCCGTCAGTTCCTCTCCTCCACTGTCTGCATTAAAGTCTCTCGGTGTACGAGACCAGAGTGCTGCTCTAATGCTCCTCTGAAGAGGCAAATGAAAAGCTTGATGACAAGATCAGATGTTCCAGGAGATCGTCTTGCGAAGGCTGAATTTCCATAAATTGACATAGACAAGTAATTTGCTAATGACTAGCACACTGCTATTACCAAGCTCGAGCTGTGCAGGTTGGCTGGTTTCATGGGCAACTGCAGGAACAGTTCAATAACCAAGAGCTCGGCTTCATCACGTATCTCCATATCTAATGCAGCAATTTGTCAAAGGCTCGATTCTGATTGGGCAGGAGGTGTTGATGAGTTCAACACCTTTTAACCAACCCGAGGCAAGACTCCATTAGAGCCGTTCTACTAGGAGCAGTGGGGGTTCTGGTGCTTTTTTCAGCTCAACCAACAGAAAGAGACATGGAGCTCTTACCGTAGTCGCTGTCATAGAAGACGAGGAACTTGCGCCAGCGGAGCTCATCGACGAGCGCTAGCATGACGTCGCTCAGACGCACAGGAGGCCGGGCGGCCAGCGTGTAGCGCCCTCCGTCGGCGCTCGGCTTCAGCGGGCAAGCGGTGCGAGGTGAGCCATCGTCGCTTCGCTGTATGTACAGGTGAGGGATGTGCATGGCGTCAGTGAGGGACTGCAGGGCGCTCGCTGAGGCGCATCCGGTTGACGTCACGAGAGCCAGGATCCCCTGTGTCATCAGCTCACACGCTGCAGAGAAGAAGAGAGAGAGAGAGAGAGATCAGACATCATACTGACTTAAACAGGATATCAGAGTTTGGTGAGGCACTTCTGACACACATCTTCACAACTCTACAGTATGCTGGTGTCTACTCTTTATTAGCACCTGATATATGTGAAGTTAAACACTGCCTGGAGAAAATACCGGGACGTTCAGGTCACAAGATGTTCATTCTCGGGCGGATGAACAGCTCTCATGCTCTTCTACTCCTGGAACAAGACTGTGAATGTTGAGGACGTCCAAACAGTGGAAGTGAACTCGGCTCATCCCTGCGGTGGAACCAAGACCAGATTCTCTCTGCACTGTTCACACAGTTCAAATGAGGGTCTAAGGGCCAAACAGGCCTGTCTTGATCCTCGTGCTTGGATGTGATGCTGTGTTTTGTTTTTCTTTGGGCGCATTTATTTTCGTGCTGTCAATCAATTAAAAGATTTAGTCTAGTTAACCATAGTCATAGTCTGTGATTAATCACGATTACTGTATTCTAGTAAACGTAGTTCCCCTCGAACGCACAACGTTAGTTTTATCCAAACGTCTATCTAGAGGCTTTCTGTAATGTAACTTGCCATTCAGCACCTGGTGATGTTTCCTCAGTTACCTCATTATCCGCCAAAACCTGATTGAAGATGAAACGAGATTATGGGAAGCCAATAGGGTCAAATTTGGTCATCTAATTAATTAATGTAAAAAAAATAGTAACATGTTCTAGAATAATCACTAGTGTGTGGAGTGTGTGTGTGTGTGTGTGTGTGTGTGTGTGTGTGTGTGTGTGTGTGTGTGCATGAATGATGGCCTGAAAAGGACATTTCCCTCCAGTGCTCCTATGATATAATGTGTCGTGGTTTGGCGTTGCACTGTACCTCACTGTTACTAACAATACTCACACTGTCTCATGCAGCCAATTCAACTAAAGCTGCAAAAAAATCTCAGCTGATAGAAAGGCTTCTCCCCAGGCTCTGAGAAACTCCTCTCTGCCCTGCGTGCACCGGTGATCTGAATCATTGCTTCAATTAACCTTTCCTTTAAAATACAGACAGGATTTGGGAAGATTCTTAACACATAGCTGAACTCAGAGGTCTCGTATGAAAGCACTCAGTGTAATTGAGAGAGAGCCATGATATATTTAAGTCTATATATATATGTACAGTCTGGGCTTCTGATTTCCCTCATCCTTCATTTTTTTTTTCTGCACTCAGCCTCCCACATTTAAAGGCCTGTGATTGGATCATTACGTCTAACTGCAGGTCTAGAAATGTCTTTAAGAAAAAGCAAAAGCCTCCAAAATAGATGATTATCCTGAAAGGGTGAGACGTAAATCACTCCATCATCATCATCACTCTAAAGGTTACAGAACTTCACACTTTGCGGATCTTTGAGGGAAACCGAGTTCTGTAAATCCGATTCCTACAAGAATCACCAGGAGAGCTGCAGTAAGTGCGGCTAATCATGCAGTAATTAAAGAGGACTTTGGCTGGTTCCTGCATCCAGGACGCTCCATCGATCTCCTCCATGCACAGAGAAACGCAGGAGAAAGAAACAAACAAACTAACGCAGGATGCATTTTAAAACGGATTTTGTTTACAGACACACTCACACACACTCACACACACACACACACACACACACACACACACACACACACACACACACACACACACACACACACAGAAGGGATTTTTAAATACATGGTCCCAGGTGCAAACTTGAATTTCTTTATCTTATATTAATTTGTTGAGTAAACTACAAAGATCTCTCTCTCACTCTTACACACACGCACACACACACACGCACACACACACACACACACACGCACACGCACACACACACACACACACACACACACACACTTCGACTTTTGATTCACTAGAGCCAAAGACAATGTCCTTAATCCCACCAGTGATTTTTTTAGCTTTTATAGATTAGAGTTGTTGCGTTCTTCAATAAACCCAAACAGATTGCAAAGTGTTTAAGAGCGCTGTAGTAAACTCAGACGACGATACACTAACACGTCTCTGTCCCACCGCAGCGCAGGACACTAAACCCACGTTAACGTAGCTGATGATTTCCTGAGTCTGTGACTGAATCATCACTCAGTGTTGTGCGGTTACAGGAAAGTAATCATCGCCCAGGTGTGTGATGGAGTGGAGTCACTGTCCTCCTGAACACTGGCGACTCCAAAGATCCACAAGAACTCTTAAAACTCGGCCTGTGAAGTGGGACGTCAGGCTCCGCTCCCGGGTCGGACTTGTATTTAACGCTTCACAACTTTTACTGTTCCTTTATCCAGTGTAAAATATGTCAGTGTGCAGGACTTACAGTACATCATGCTCACGAGCCGGCTGTGTTACAAATTCATCGAAGGATACTGTGACTGTTTTTTCTCCTTTTCATCCCGAGGAAAGCAGCAGAAGGACGACTGATGGTTTAGATTCGGATCAGCTGAGACACTGGAACGCACCTCTGTGCCGCGGCGGACCCAGGAGAACGGAACGAAGCGAAATGGAACAGAAACGCTACGTGATACAGCGCTGCTTCTCCATCAGACAGAAATGATAACGCATTAGAATGAGCGCATTCATTTACATATTCAGTACAGAGCAAAAGTTTGGACACCCCTTCTCTTTTAAAGAGGTTGAATTTGTATTATGGCAAGAAAAAAAGCAGCTAAGTGAAGAAAAACGAGTGGCATCATTACTTAAAGAAATGAAGGTCAGTCAGTCCGAAAAATTGGGAAAACTTTGAAAGTGTCCCCAAGTGCAGTCACAAAAAGCATCAAGCGCTACAAAGAAACTGGCTGACATGCGGACCGGCCCAGGAAAGGAAGACCGAGAGTCGCCTCTGCTGCGGAGGATAAGTTCATCCGAGTCACCAGCCTCAGAAATCGCAGGTTAACAGCAGCTCAGATCAGAGAGCAGGTCAATGGCACACAGAGTTCTAGCAGCAGACACGTCTCTAGAACAACTGTAACTTATTCAAAGGAGAAATGATATAAAGTTTAGTTTGTTATCAGAACGTAATTACGCCTCATAACATGATGTGCCGGTAACGTTAACTAATACTGACGTTTCAAGCTTTCTAATTAAAAACTAACTAACCGTTCTGGGGTCGAATCCCAAATAGTGTTAGATGGACAGCTAGTGCACTATGTAGGGAGTACAGTCTAGGGATTTGGGATTCAGCCTTGTGTTAGAAGCTACAGTAGTTAGCTTTGTAGCTAAGCGTTAGCCGTGAACAGAACAGCATGGACGGTTGAGAGGCGACTTTGTGTGTTGTTGCTGACGGTGCTTCTGAGTTACTCATTAAATGGCATTAACATGGCCCCTAAACTGATCCCAGATCTGAACCCTGCACCGTTCAAGTTCACTGATTAAGGGACAATCTGATCGTTACGATTTATATTTCTCATTTCATATTTCATTCTCATTTCCCTGATTTTCCTTTGATTCTGTAAAGCTGCTTAGTGATAATGACCAGTGTTAAAAACGCTGTATGAATAAAATTGAACTAAACTGAATTAACCTCAGAGGTTAAACCTGATCTTCAGGTGATTCGGGTCTGGTGATCTCCTGCTGAAATAACTCGAGCTCATTGTTCCAGCTCGTCCCAAAAGCCGGAAGGTCCTTGACCACCCGACCGAGGGCTAGGACTATTCGCTTTCCCATTAATGCCTAATCACCCGTCTAGACAGGGCCTTTATGTGCCTCTAAACACCTTCTATTTGGTTTCGGAGTTCCGTGCCTCCTTTAAAAACTCCTAATAGCAGCTTACAAACCCTGATCGATGGCTGCAGCGCTCGTGTTAAGGTGTTAAAACTGTGACTCCAGCGATGAGAACGACAAGACTATGGAGTGTTTAATCCAGCAAGCGAGTCTTTAGGATCCTGTGTGTAGAAAAAGGTGTCAAAAGTTTAGTTAAATTGTAACCATCTTGTTTTTGGTTTTTGTCCATCCTATGGCTTTAAGCTCCGCCCACTTCAATCATGTCACATGATCTCATGGTTTTTCCTTTATAAGCCGCACTGATTAGACTGCACACATCACAGCCCACTTTAAAAACATTTCTACACTCAGAATTCCTGAAATTCAACACAGTTCCCCGTTTCTAGATCAGCTGCTTCATGAAAGTTCACAGGTTCAGTTTTCATGTTCCTGATCAGAAATGTGTAGTTTCAGTTCTTCTAAATCGCACAAATTTGTGCACATTTAATACAATCATGCGTCACTTGCATTAATCAGGGCACATTGGGCTTGTTGGATTCCTGAAGCCAGTCTTCACTGTGGGATGTGCTGTGGAGTGGCGGAGCTTAAACACGGCGCACGCGTTCACCTGGTGCCGACCTGCTGCGTGCGGCTCTATAAAATAAATCAGGATCTCACACTACACCACACACAGATCAGACGGATATCAGGATATTTCTACTACACACACCTCAGATATAACACTGATACGGCGAGCGCAGCGAGGTGAAGCCCGGCCGCAGATGTGCTGATACGGAGCGAGAGCGGCGATCAGATGCCCCCCCGCGCTCGTCCCCGTGCGGGTCTCTCAAGACACTCATACGGGAACCGGAGAGCTGCTGGCCTCGCGCCTCACTGGAGACGACACGATACAGTAAAGACCAGCTTTTCACACACTTCACCAGCACACGCACAAAAACAAAGATGGCCAAGAGCCGATAGCGCGATGGGAGAAAGTGCGCCAAGAAAACCATGGCAGAGAAGCAGGCGTGTGGTGTAAACAACAGATCGGGAAGAGGAACAGAAATAAAGTGCGGTGATTTAAAAGGAGAGAGAGAGAGAGAGAGAGACAGAGACAGAGAGAGAGAGAGAGAGAGAGAGACAGAGAGAGACAGAGACAGAGAGAGACAGAGACAGAGAGAGAGACAGAGCGAGAGAGAGAGGCAGAGAGAGACAGAGAGACAGAGAGACAGAGAGAGAGACAGAGAGAGACAGAGACAGAGAGAGAGAGAGACAGAGAGAGAGACAGAGAGAGAGAGAGAGGCAGAGAGAGACAGAGAGACAGAGAGACAGAGAGAGAGACAGAGAGAGAGAGAGAGAGAGACAGAGAGACAGAGAGAGAGACAGAGACAGAGAGAGAGAGAGAGACAGAGAGAGAGAGAGAAAGACAGAGAGAGA
>JAAGKR010013745.1:0-5000 GCA_011419295.1 Clarias macrocephalus
CATGTTCTCACTTTCTTCCTCCATCTTACAAAAATGTTCCAAACCATGACCTTTGTGTACTAACAACCTTGTTCAAGAAAAGAAAAAGAATTGCCATATTCAAGTGGTCCACAATGAGTTTAATTTGTTTCTGGTACTCTGTAATGGTAGTTTAATGTAGCATGCTGCTCCTAACAGTTCCTGATGTTTAAGCTAATTTTATGAACATCTGCTAATAAAATAAACTCTTATTGGTAAATCTTCCAAACAAGGAATCTGATGGAATCCGGTAACTTGATTGCCAGTGTGAATTTTTCCTGACCGATCATATCGTTAATTTCCAGCAGAACTGTCTTGCGTCTGCTTTTTTGTTTAATAATCTAGCTAGCATTCCAGTGCCGTTAAACCATTACACATTATACAGAAATACCTCACTAGCTAATAAGTATAAATAGCGTTACACCAAGGGATCAGCACTGGATTAGCTAAACATAAAAGAGCTAAATGGCAACGTCATAGCTGCTGGCCTGTTATCACGTCTATAAACTGATGGGTGCAATAAAACAAGGTATTAAATACACTGGCGCGTGTATAGTACATGTGGTTAGCTGTAAACACTGAGTGTACTTGGTGTAAATTTAGTCTTTCCTTAATAATTTGTCTAAAGATTTTAGGTAAATGTGTCTTTTAAAACACCTTAACAGCTAGATGATTTGCTAGCTTCAGTCATTATCTAGATTCTGCTCAGTGTCCCAGTTGGTTAGCAACCGAGTTCTGTTGATTTTATTTATTCCCTTATACTGTTTAATTACTTAAACTTTTTCTGATTAGCGCTAGAAAGTCTCGTAAAGATAATTATTGTAGATCATCTAAGACTGCACCGTTTTTTCAACATGATAACATTACATGGATTTTTGACTAGCATTTGATGCTAAGTGTATTGACATGCATGTAAGTTTAGTTGGCCAAAGGGTTTTTTGAGTATTTGAGCAACATTTCTGAGGTAAATATTATCGTTCCAGATGATTCTGTGCCATTTTCAGTTTCACCGTTGTGTATGAATTATGTAAAAGTGATTATGTGCCTTCCTTGCCTGAAGCACTAGATTGCTAATGCTTATCGTGCATATTTATTGGTTGCCTAGCAACAGTGTGATTGAATGATGAGCAATCTATTGATATTCTTCTTTTTTTGCCAAATGAAACAAACAAACAAACACATGCCATATTGTATATAAGAGGGTGCACAATGTTAGCGTGTACAGGTGTGGCAAAATTATTGTACAAACATGCTCACACTCATGTCTTCAAAGGATGAAGACATCAAGAATTTGGTTGAATGAATGAATTAATTAATGTTTTCTAAAGTAGCACACCTGACATTTGGTTAAACATTCCATCCAAATTTTTGTTTACACACAGTCCACAAATTTTCGAAAAGAGTTGAGACGAGTTAAATCTTAGCCTGCTTTAACACTAACCTAAAATAAATTAAACCATGTGTGCTAAACTCTTGGGGGCTTCTTCTGTTAAAGATTCTTCTGTTGAAGTAAGTGTGTGTATGTGTGTGTATGTGGTGTGTATGTGTGTGTATGTGTGTGTATGTGTGTGTATGTGTGTGTGCGCGCCAGAAAATGTCCAGATCAGCGGAATCCCTGAACTGCCCCGACACTCATCTTCTTGAGTGTTGTATACTTCTACACGTGACCGTTTATAAATAAACGCGTGTATAAATACACACGTATATAAATACACATGTATACATTCCGTTTTGTAGAAGTATGTCTCCTCATGGATGTTCTGATTATTTTTGTCCGTGTGATATTTCTAACACAACAGCTGCACATTTGCTTAAAATAAGGCAAGGAATGGAGCGTAGAACTACACACAGATACACACACACACACACACACATGCACACACATATATATATACGCGCACACACACAGACACACACACATGACAGCTGCCATTCAGCTGTTTACTAAAATGTGCTAGTTTAGCCTGCTTTCTTCAACACTGCTTTGTGACTAGACTTTGCACTGATATGCTAATGCTAGGATAATGTGTGTGTGTGTGTGTGTGTGTGTGTGTGTGTGTGTGTGTGTGTGTGTGTGTGTGAGAGAGAGAGAGAGAGAAAACAATGTACAGCCTTTTCTTTTCTGAGGCAATTTTTTGCTAATTTTTATGCTACACTCTGAGTGAATTAGCGCTCTCGCTATTCTGAGATGATTTCCTCAGGATTTTTGTGTTTGATGAATTTTGTTTTTTTTCCCCTCATAAAATTGAGTGTTCTGTACCAAATGTGTTGATTTGTAGATGAGAACTTTATACGTAAATAGTTTTTCTGATGTACTGTATGTTTAAGCTAAACCTTGTGCTGAAGCCATTTAGCATCACAGCAGTGTTTAATCAAGATATGTTCATTTCATTTGTGTGGAGTACATGGAGATTCTAAACTTTGGGTAATACTTCGTTATTGTGTGTGTGCGCGTGCGTGATAACCAGGATTAAAAACCACAGAGTCTTGAAGTAAACATGGAGGTAAACAGGTTTTCTCTCAGGTTGACTTGGGGTGAAGGTACACCACCACACCTCTGTGTGTGCAGGAGAACTCAATCCTAAAAAGTGAGCAGGCTTCACTGTGCTAGAGTCTGCTTCAATAGAGACACACACACACACACACACACACACACACACACACACACACACACACACACACACACACACACACTACTTTGTTTGGTGTTAAGACAGTGTTAATAGATGTGAGGAAAGAGATGTATGGTAAGAACTATAGTAGATGTGATGTAAGTTTGTGTGTGGTGATATTCCAGTTATAATAGACATCAGGACATTGTGTGTGTGTGTCTCTCTCTCTCTCTCTCTGTGTGTGAGGTAATATTAGCTCATGTATACATGTAAGGGAGGGACTATGTAGTGTTATCACAGTTGTATAAGATGTGACGAAGGGTGTGTGTCTGAAGTGTTTTAACAGAGGTGCCTGTGTGTGTGTTTCCTCCTGCTGTGGTGAAGTGGAGACGTGCGTGTCTGGCAGCTGTCCCCATACACACACACACTCACACTCACACCCTCACACACACACTCACACACAGAGTGGGACAATAAGAAAGACAGAGAGCAAGCGAGAGAGAGAAAGAACAAGAAAAATAGTCTGAGGTTAGTCAGTGTCTCCTGTATCAGTACCTGAGCATAAGAGACTTATTTTTACTCTTTTGCCCCCCCACCCCATTAACCCCTCCCCCCTCTAAAGTTTCTATTATGCTAATGAGAGTGATTTAAATAAAAATATATTAGTTCTCCTCATTTCCTGTGTGAACTGTATGGATTAAGTTCTTGGTTACCTTCTTGAGTTTTCCATTTCTCACTAATCTGAGGTTTTGTGGTGGGTGTGGCATCAGGGATACATTTACATAGGGTGGGGTTTCAGAAAGAGGTTTAAATAGAGGGTGTAGCTTTAGGTGGTCTAAAATAGAAGGCAGGGTTTTAGAGAGAAATTTAAATAGAGGACTGGGATTTAGAGATAAAATTAAATAAGGGGGGGAGTGGCTTTAGAGAGAGGTTTAAATCAAAAGAGGGCCTTTAAAGAGGAATGTAAATAGAGGGTAGGGCTTTAGATACAAGTTTGTAATAGAGGGTATTTTTGATGCATCATCCCCCCCCCCAATGTAGTCATTTCCAATTCCTCCCCGTCACTAGGGGGCTCCCACATTAAGGCTACTACTATCACTCAGCCGGGAGGGCCGAAGACTAGTGACGCCAGCCGACCGCCTCTTTTCGAACTGCTCGCTCACGCACCGTTGGGGGTGGGGTAACACAGTCGCTTGTGTGAGCTCACAGACGCCCCTGATTGACTGTAGAGCCGTGATTAAGACGGGAGCACTTAAGAACCTCTCATCCCTCCCCTCTGAGAGAGCTCGGCCAATCAGCTCTCTCTAGACCTCCGGCTGCGAGAGGTTACAGCATCACCCGGGAATCGAACTCGTGATCTCCGGATGATAGGGCGAGCGCTGCGCCACTGCGCCACTCAGAGGCCCTGATGTATCATTTTTGATGCATTTTTTTAGCAAGTGGCTAAATCTGGTGGCAGCAAGAACTGTAAATGTTGTTTTAAATATAATGCAGCAAAGTTAAAATACAACCCCACCCACACACACACACACGCATACAGAGTTGTGTTCTATCCCTTGTGATCTCCTGTATTCCTACATTTCACCCCTGAGTGCAGTTCGTGTCCGTCAGCGCAGTGGTGTGTGCTGAAATAAATGAGAGGAAACGTTATCCACCTGTTGGAGTTGAGCAGCGGTGTATAAATATCTCTGCACCGCCCCGGGCCTGATGGACTGGTATTATTACACATGGAGCTGGGCAGGACAGCACAGAGTTTATAACTCTCTCTAACTCTGACTGTCTCCACTGACTGCTGGAATCTAATGCATCATACACTACAGTCTGTTTAAACACGTGTCACAAATACCGTTTATCTAAACAGTTCACTGTCTGTGTGTCTTGTTTGTAGGTGTCCGTGGTTGGCGAACGTTGTTTCTCCCTTGGTTCCTGTCTACAATGGCATGGTGTTCCTCTTTGTGCTGGCTAATTTCAGCATGGCCACCTTTATGGACCCCGGCGTGTTCCCTCGAGGTACAGAGACAGTGTTTATGATCTCACACAGACAGAACACAAGAAATGCATCCAGACTTCCATGCAGACACCCAGAGAGTTATGCAGATATGTAGACAGACACACAAAGTGTACATGCAGACAGACATGCAGGCATTTGAACGGAACCACAAAAGACGGCCGCGCAGACAGGCGCGCGGTAGACGGCCGCGCAGACAGGCGCGCGGTAGACGGCCGCGCAGACAGGCGCGCGGTAGACGGTGGTAGATAGACAGTCTCAGGTGTGAAAACAAAACTGCCTGCAATACTGAAGTCCTCTCTCTGATTTTCTCGCCCTGTCTGCCCCGACCTCTCCGCCCTGCCCCATCTGTAGCGAATGAG
>JAAGKR010013745.1:7500-13260 GCA_011419295.1 Clarias macrocephalus
ATGCTAGTTCCCTCGGACGGGAACTCTGAGCTACTCTACACATGCAGTTATTTATAAAAACTTGTTTTTCTTTCTTAAAATAATTCTTTTTTTATTCACATAAAACCACATAAAACCGCACAAAACATGCTGTCAGAGCACCACCAACCAGCAGGTGGCACTATAACCCTGAGCGTGGACCACAGTACGGCGATGAGACCCCCAGTCGCAGTAAAACATTTGAGCGGTGTGAACGTTTTAAAGAAAGCTGTACGTCAACGACTTGCGGAGGAGACGCGTGTGGGTGTGTGAACTGTGCACACACACATCCACCAACACCACTGGCACATTACAGTAACTCGGGTGCACTAAGAAAACCTTCTACCTAGATTGTATCAAAGAACTAGTGACCCACTGGGAAGTGCATTAGTGTATCAGGGGATTATATAGAGAAATCAAAAGTCCCGCGATGACTCGAACGGCCCTCATATTATTATTAATATTATTATTGCGGTAAGAAAGCTTTCAGAAGCTTCTAGCTCTAGATTTATTTCTGTTTGACACTTTAATGTGTCTCAGGAAGTTCGTCACTGGAGTCTCCACCCTCCAGGAAGGGGTGGAGTTATACAATGTGCTGACCAATGGGAAAGCATCCAGATCTGCAGTCTGGTTCTGGATTATGGAGGATCAGTCGGAGATGCAATACATGAATCTGTGTGTGTGTGTGTGTGTGTGTGTGTGTGTGTGTGTGTGTGTGTGTGTGTGTGTGTGTAGGTATATGGTCGACCCCATGAACAAGTTGAGCATCCAGATGACCCCCCCGTTCCTGCGTCCCGTCCTGTCTGACCGTAACGTCGTTGTTAAAGTGACTGACAACGGAGTCCACACCAACATCCTGAGAGCGAAGGTGAGGGCGCGTCCCCATCCACACACACACACACACACACACACACACACACACACACACACACACACACACGAATGCTCATGATTAAACCTGATTTACATTCATTTCATGTTTTTTGTTCAGTCAAAAACCAGTCTGGATGGTTTGGGGGAGAAAAGTGCAGATCTTCAGCCTCCTCTTCCTCCCAAAGCTGAGCGTCACCATCATCATCCTCAGCATCAGCTCCAGAGTCAGCTGACCTCCAGCGAAGGCAAGACCACCGTAAATCCATTTTCAATCCTTTTTAAACACCTGCAGCCTTATAGTTACAATAGTCAGAAATGTTGCTCTGATGGGTTACGTGGGTATTAGGGGGCGGGTCTGTATTCAGGCTGCAGTTGTATTGGGGCAAAAACTGTACTCTGATTGGTTATCGTTAACTAAGGTGTGAGGGATTGACTGTACAAAATGTCCCCTTCCTCCTTGTTCCCTACAGAATTAGGAACCATTATTATCATCACACTTAAACCTAAATTATGTAAATTAGTTACTAAATAAAATACTAATTAAAGCTCTGCATCTGAGCCGGGGTGATTAGGGCGTGGCTCCTGTCTCGGTGTGTCTTTTTCTCTTTACTGCAGAATCTTGACTCATTCTGTGTGTGTGTGTGTGTGTGTGTGTGTGTGTGTGTGTGTGTGTGTTGGTCTCTTACCGCCCTCTGCTGGTCACTTCACCACAGTCTGTCACTACTTAATGTAGAATTAATTCAGTTTTTTCGTTTCTTTTCTTTTTTGTTTCCAGAAAGTTCCCTGTCCAGTAAGCCCACCTCTCCGTCCACGCCGGCCATGTACAAATTCAGACCGGCGTTTGGCACCATGCCCAAAGTGCACTACCACGCCATGGGAGAGAAGGTCATTAATCCGTTAATTAATTAATTCAGTTAAAATGGATGATTATATGATGTAATTAACTATATAGAACAGGTGTGTGACTTTAATGTGATTTTAAATACCTTTACATCAGTTACAGTGACATTTACAATATGATTGTTTTCAGATCTCGATGTATGAGGACTCCAAGTCGTCGGCCATCTTGGAGGAGCGAGCTCACGACTACCGCTCCGAACCGAACCTCGATTTCCCGGACTACGGTGTTGCTGAAGTTCCCGCCCTACATCGCCACTTCCTGTCATCTCCGTTCCAGCTCGACTCGTACAGCCTGAAACACGTCGGCCGGAGGGAGGAGCCTGTGAGACTACGGGGAGTCAAACCCGAATCGGTCACGTCCACCCCCCACAGGAGCGCCTTCTCCCCCGGGGTAATGTCCAGCCGTAACGCCAGTCTGTCCTACGACAGCTTGCTAACCCCGAGCGTTGCCGTGCCGCCCTCTGTGCCCTTCCACTCGCCCTACCTGCCCCCGAAGACGTGCCACGTGCGACGCCCTGAACTGCAGCACCATCACTTCCCCTCATCCCCTTACAGCCCCGCCCGCGTGGGGTACCTGTACAGCCGAGAGCGAGAGAGAGACATGGAGAGAGAGCGAGACAGGGAGCCGTCTCCCGTCCGCTATGATAATCTGTCCAAAACCATCATGGCGTCCATCCAGGAGAGGAAGGAGCTGGAGGAGAGGGAGAGGCTGATCCACCGTCACGGCCACACCCGTGCACACAACCACGCCCACATTTACGCCAACGACTCGGGCGTCTTTGATGGACATTTTCCCGCCTCCAGAGGGTCTCGGGACGAGCTCACCAGGGTGGGGGTGATGTCCTTCGGCCCCCGCGTCCTCCACGCCTCGGCGTCGTCGCTTGTCCGGGCGCACAGAGCGTCCACTTCCTCTCTACACAGCGACGTCCATTACCGCTCGCCGTCCCATCAGCCCCCTCTATCTCCATCACCCTCTCCGCGTTCTCCCTCCTTCTCTCATCAGAAAATGTCCTTCATCGGCGCTGTCGAGCGAGCCGACTCGCCTCACCTGGCCAGCAGGTAAGACTCGGGGGCGGGGCCAACCATCATTCTATTATTAATCATTCCTCTAACTCATTCATTAAATCTTCGTGATTTTGTCTTCAGAGAGGAACTGACCCGTGCGAAAGTTAACGGACAGCTTAAAGGGCCAGCGCGAGAGTGCCACCTGGTGTCCTCCCCCGGAACGCCACTCAGCCCCAGTGTCAAAAAGGTGACCGGAGTGGGCGGGACTACGTACGAGATATCAGTGTGACAGACACCTGGGATAGTCGATCCTCACGCGAGGATTTACTGCCATGGCGACCGACACTACCATCGGTGTGACCGCGCCTCTCTTTCAGGACACTGAAGCCGACCAATCAGAGCCTTTCTCACGGCGACGGCCGGGCCAATCGGAGCAGGTCTTTCATCGATCCGGTCCAATCAGAGGAGGTCTCACCGTCTCCAGGTGCTTCTGGGTGACGAGAACAGCCTGAAAGCACAGCATATCGGAACTGAGACGTGTGTGTGTGTGTGTGTGTGTGTGTGTGTGTGTGTGTGTGTGTGTGTGTGTGTGTGTGTGTGTGTGTGGAGTTAACGTCAGGAGTTTTTATGTATTCCTTTATTCAAGAAACAAATTGGTTTAAAAAGCTACAAAGGAAAACAATCCCATCTGAAAAGGGCTGAAGTGTCCGTTAACTGTAACATCCAATAAAAAGGTGCTCTGTGTGTGTGTGTGTGTGTGTGTGTGTGTGTGTAAATGTCAGTTGTAGACCTCCACTGCCACCGTTATCATTATTACACAGCATTCAGACTCAGCATTAGCATGTTAGCACATCACATACCTCAGATCTCCACATTAACTCTGCGGCAGGCTAATAAACACGAGCAAGAAGATTCTAATTATTGGCACCCTTCAGAAAATATAATTATATATGAAGATTTTTATATTTTCTTAGCCAGAGTCAAGTTACTCACAAATCATTTATTTGTTTTATATACGCAGTGTGATACCACCAAAAAATTCCTTTGTTTAAAAAAAAAAAAAAAAGTATGGTTAGATTATTGGCACCTGTAAGAAATAGCACCAAACATACACACATTTAACACTAAATTTCTACAAGCCACAGAAGTGCTGAGGAGATTGGAGGACTCGTGGGTGTCGCCACTATTCAGCTGTTTAAACCAGTGATGTGATTGGACGAGACCACCTCCTTCAGCACCGAGCTGCTGAACTTCACTGTGAGGGATTTTCATGAAGGGTGCCATTAATTCTGCATTTCAGTGTTTTCACCCCAAATGATGCAGATAAAATGAAAATGTTAAAGCTTTCACATCATGGTAAAGACTGTGTGTGTGTTGCATTAGCGCGTTGTATGCGGCGTTGCTAGCTAGCCATGTTAGCATGCCGCGTTGGAGCCGAGGTTCAGCTGATTAAACACTGCCAGTGAAGAAGAGCGCCCTCTAGCATGTTATAAATGTAATGTGACATACTTATAATCAGTGTGCGTCTGCAGGGGAGTTACAGTAGTGCACACTGCCCCTGTGTAGGGCTCTAATATGGAGATCTGTGGTTCCACACTTTCATGTACTGTTGAGAAAGAAGCCACTCTGCGGGTGTGAGGAGGGCGCTGCGGCGGGGCTTTAGTATTGATTAGTACTGATTGGACTCACTCCAGTAACACGCTTGTATGTGATCACGTCCGTACCGTTACACTGCAGCGCCGAACACATGTACACTTACTTACAAACTTATTTACCTTCATCTTAGCCTGGACTCTAACTCTAACTTACCACCCCCCCACGCTGATCTGGCCTTTCACTTTAACTCCGCCCATACTTCATCCTGACCGCACCTATCATCCTAACTTAACCCCTAACTCTTCCTTTCGCCTTAACTCCGCCCCTGACCTTACACTCCTCCTCACTTTATCGCATTATATCCCTCACATTACTTTAAGTGCAGAACTCTTCGTTTCACTGAGTGTATTATTATTATCATTATCATTTTTTTAAAACCAAGTTTAACAACAGTTCCTGTAGATTATCTCTACTTCTCTTCTTCCGCGTTGTTTTCTTTACCAGCTTAGCATAGCATACCGCTAACATTGTCCGTGTTTCACATCTTGTATGCTGTAAAATATATATATTTTTTATTATTATTTAAATATAAATTCTTGTCTAAAACCTGGAGACGTGACATCACGCTGCTGTTACCCAGAGGATGTGGTGTGTGTTCTTTTCCTCAGCCAGTAAATCGCATCCTTTGTGTATGTGTGTGACTGGGACAGGTGTGTGTGTGTGTGTGTGTGTGTGTGTGTGTGTGTGTGTGTGTGTAATGTATTAAACTGTCTGTCACTCTTGATGTACACTATTTAACCTTCACACCTTATTCTGTACAAAGGTTATTTAAAAATGACTCTACTTTCATATGTTACTTTTTTACCATATCTAAATCTAAAGATATAACTCTAACTCTAGAGGTGTGTGTAAATCTGAGTGTGTACTTGATGGAATGCAGACCTGGATGTTTTAGTGTTTATCATGAGATGTTGTGTGAAGTTGTCTTGCCCTTGACAGGCTGTCTGGCACAGCAAAGCATTCTGGGAGAAAAAAAATCAATACATTACTGATGTGTGTGTATAATAAAAGACAGAGAAATAAAAATCTACTTTTTCTGTTGAAATAAACAGACGTGTTCTGAAGAAATGAAAATATAGTTTGATATTGAGGTACAGCTTTTATTATTTTTGTTCATCTGGGAAAAAAATGTCTAAATAAAAATAAATACATTTAATCTGAAAGTGTGTGTTTCTCTGATAATAGGCTGATCTTTATCATTTATGTTTAAAAATATATTTAATACTCACCATAAAAATGGCTAGAAAGTAAGAAGTTTAGAGGAACTTAAACTATTCTCAGTGTAAAGAATATTACACACACACACAC
>JAAGKR010013746.1:0-13259 GCA_011419295.1 Clarias macrocephalus
AAAAGGGGGCAAACTGTGTATCTTTTCATTTTTGCACAGGGTTTTTGATTAGTAACATTTGAATTTGATTTTGTAAATCTCTTCTATGCCAATGCCTGACTGTTCATTTAATGTCATTTTTATTGACAAATTGTAGTAAATTCTGTTAGAATTTAAGGGGGCACTGTAAGGTTTTATAATATTGTAAGACATTGTAATCTAATCAGTTCAGCCCTAAGAACAGACCCCTCACTGTGCTTCCTTACGCCTTCTGTGGTAACACCTTCTATATCCTGTACCCAGACGAATATACATCCAAATGGCTCTTGTCTGCTAGAATCCTTTTGTTTAATCAGGAGAATGCAAATGTATTTCCTCTCTCCTGTCTGTCTCCGGCTCTCTCTATCAATGACATGTGAATGACTGGTTCTTTTGATGTTCAGGACGTGGCAACGTTTAAATGTGCTCTCCTTGCTAAGAATAAACTAGAGATCTTCAAACATCATGCCTGCGTGTGTGTGTGTGTTTGTCTCTCCCGGTCGATCGGGCCCGGACCGGTAAGTGTATCAAGGTGCAGCGGACACAACAAGTTAAACTCTTCTACTCTTAGCTTAAAACTTAGCTCAAACACACTACCTCTTCATTTAAAACCTAACACAGATCAACTGTCCTATACCTTTTACCACACTAACATAGCTTAATCCTTCTAAGAAGGTATAGACAGTTTTTTTGATTTACTGGTGTAAACACAACATCCAATCACTCATACAATGGTAACTTATATAGGAACTTTGAAACTGAATTTAACTGTGGATCCCACTGTCGTAGAGATATGGGCATGGGCTCATTTTACTCAGGCAATCAATCAGTCTTTCGCATTTATCATGATGCTCATAACCCACCCCCCACTTGCAACATTGTTAGCATGCTGTTAGCATGTTGCTAACACGATTAGCATGTTGCTAGCATTATGCTAACAATATTAGTATGTCGCTAGCATTATGCTAATTATATTAGCATGTTGCCAGAATTATGCTAATAATATTAGCATGACGCTAGCATTATGCTAACTATATTAGCATTTCGCTAATAACATGATTAGCATGTTGCTAGCATGATGCTAGTGTGATTAGCATGTTGCTAGCATTATGCTAACTATATTAGCATGTTGCTAGCAATATCAGTAGAATGTTGATATCATGATGCTACAGTGCTTAGCATGTTGCTAGCATGGTGTTTAGCTAATTAGCATGTAGCTGGAATTATGCTAATAATATTAGAATGTTGCTAGCTACATCATTCCACTGCTGCTAACATGATGCTGGAGTGCTTAGCAAGTTGCTAGCATGACTCCAAAAGTCCCATAAACATAACATTAAGACCAACATCAGCTATGACATCAGCTACATCCATGACTATGACATGGGAAGCTCTATGATGTCACGGCAAGCACCACTCACATTTTCTTCAGGAAATGTATCTCTCTAGTTAGTGGTGCTTGCGAAGCAAAGCACTACTTTTATAATCTCTCAAGTTCTCTCAAGAGGTTTGCAGCCTGTGTCAGAACATACCCCAAAAGAGGGTATAAGTTTTACCCCCAGGGCAACAGAGGTCCCCAAATTTGCCCCATAGACATATAATGGGGAATAAATCCCATAGACTTAACACTGAGACCAAGTTTGACGGATTGAACAGCAGAGTGAGAATTTGGTAGACATCTCAAATTCACCACATTTGAAGAGGGTCGCAAGCTGTGTCAGAAGATACCCCGCACTAGGGTATAAGTTTCCCATTGAAATATAATGCAGATTATGGAGCATAACTACTACAGTATCGCTTGTCGTAGATCAATGAAAGAGGTGTCAAATCGTGCGTCTCGTTTGGGATTGGGGTGCTAAGACTTTTCTGAGGGATTTTTCTGAGGGATTTTTCTATGGGATTTTTTTTCCAAAAAAATCCCATAGACTTAACATTGATACCAACTTTGACAGATTGAAGTGCCGAGTGAGAATTTGATAGAAATCTTAAGTTTACCAGATTTGAAGAGGCTGGCAAGCTGTGTCAGACTGACCACGCAAGAGGGTATATGTTTTACCCCCGGGGGGAAAGAGGCTCCCAAATTTGCCCCAGTGAATTATAATGGGGATTTTGGAGTGTAACTACAACTGTATCGTTTGTCATACACCCATAAAAGAGGTGTAAAATCGTGCGGCTCGTTCGGGATTGGGGTGCTACGACTTTTTTGAGGGGGCGTGCAGTAAATTGCACCCACAGGGGGCAATTAATCTCCTCAAAAAATCCCATAGACTTAACATTGAGAGCAAATTTAACATGCAGAGTGGGAATTTGGTAGAAATTTCAAATTTACCACAATTGAAGAGGCTTGCAATCTGTGTTGGAACACACCCCACACAAGGGTATTAGTTTTACCCCTGGGGCAAAACAGGTGCCCAAATTTGCCCCATTGACTTATAATGGGGAATTTGGTGCATGACTCGTCACTTTCCGTTCATCGTAGACCCATGAAACAGGTGGCAAATTGTGTGGTTCATTTGGGAATTTATTTTATTTGGGTTTATTCTGAGAAAGGGGGCTTGACATGACTTTTCTAATGGGTGAGTGGTAAACTGCCCCAGCAGCGGGTAATTAACATACCATAGTCACTTCCATAGGAACTTAGAAACTGAATTTAATTATGGATCCCACTGTTGTAGAGACATGGGGTTGGACTCATTTTACTCAGGCAACCAATCAGTCTTTCGCATTTATCATCATGCTCATAAGCCACGCCCCCTAGCAAAATCATTAGCATGCTGTTAGCATGTTGCTAACACCATTAGCATGTTGCCAGCATGATGCTAACAATATTAGCATGACGCTAGCATGGACCACTGAGCTTCTACAGATTCTAAAATTGCCATTGTTACCGTTTTTTAATCACTGGAATGTAAAAGTATCATATATCATAATTTAACTGAATGAACTTTTATTAAAAAGACAACCTTTATCAAGACTGTTAATGTCAAAAACATTCAGTAATGTTGGTGAATAAACTGTTTAATAATATTTTTGTTGTGTGGTTTGTGAAAGATATTGATGAAATAATTACAGTTTCTTTACAAAACATAAATTAGCAATGTTCACATTATTATAGGAAGTAATATAAATAGATAAAACCAAGTAAGGGAAAATCTCACAAAACAAAATTATAGTAAGATTTACTTAAAAATTCATAAAAACAAGGTTCCTGCTGAACAATAAATTAACTTTACTTGATTATTTTACACAAAACCAACTTGTGAATTAAATATAATTATGTAGCTTTTACTTGATTTCTTCATGAGCGTTACTTTAATTATTAAGTAGATTTTACTTGACCATGATGGGTAAGTTGTACTTAATATTGGAGCAATAAAATTTACTTAAAATCTATGCGTGCAAATTGTTACGAGGATTTTATCAAGTAAATCTTACAAGTCCTTTTTTTCAGTGCTTTTCTTCTCTTGGAAAACATATAAGAAATAGAGAGATCGTATTTTGCCCCTTACAGAAATGTAGATTCAAGCTTTAGCAGCCATAGAACAAGAAAACATAAAAATAACACAATCAAAGACTTCAGATTAATGCATAAGGAATCAGAAAAAATCTTGAATGAAACAAAACCTGAGCTAACAGTGAACCTGAAGCTGGAACTTCACCTTGTGCACATGTAGAATTGAGAGAACAGGACATAAATTTGATGCTGAGACACTTGAGCACAAACCTGAACATCTTTTTTTCTATGCAAACAGTATTGCATATTTCAAAATCCTTCTCTCATAATTAGAGTCTCCCTAATGTTAAATCGTATGAATACCTGAAAGTTTATCAAAAGTGACAATGCATAACATTAGCGCCCTTTTTTCAGACTTCAAATATTGTGGCTCACTGAATGAAAACTGCTCTGGATTATTCATCTGCACTATTCAGAACATGTCTGGTGAATATGGTGCATTGATTCTTTGCAGGCACTTTTGTCTGTGTTGACATTATTAAGATATTTTAATTATTATTCATTTGAACTCAGGCTCTTATTTTACTTTACAGTATCTGATCATCTCAAACTTATATAGCTCAGAGACAACTGCTTTTAAGGATTTATGAGGTGTTTCTTTCTGTACATTTTGTCTACATTAATCTAGTTGGATCCAAAACTTTCATGGAACAAAATAAAATATAACAACAAAGATGGATGTCAAAAGTGATTTTTTGGTACTCTTTATTACATTAGGACAGTACTCCTGATGATGGACAGACCAGAGGGATGAAAGTGGGAGTTCCTATTGTGATTGAAGATGATGACTCTCCTACGACTTTGACCAGTGTCATAAACATTGCTGTTGTGTTGGAGTAAGAGATTGTCTTGCAAGATGCTCCAGATCTGCAATCTGCTGTTGCTTAACAGTTTGGCCTTTCACCTGTTTGCCTTGGATTTCAGTACCAAAAAATCTGAAGTATACTTTAGAGGTGATTGAGAAGATGTAAGATGTAACTTCTGCTATGACTTTGCTTTTGTGAGCTGTTTGTGAGCTGTTTTCAGACTTCAAATATAATAATATACTTAGAATAAGTAAAAGCACTTCAGGTATTTACAGTAGATATTGATTAGGAAGTGGTTGTTTCATATTTTGTCTACTTTACAATGAATGATAAACACAGTATGTTCTAATAACATTAAACACATTTAAACAAAACGTGTCAAAAGCATTTGTTTATTTTAAGTGGAAATAATTTAGAGTGGGCCAAAATTCCACCACACTGGTGAGAAATACTCATTGGCAGTTATTGCAAATGCTTGATTGAAGATGTTTTGCAGTTATTACAGTAGGTTTTGGGGCAATTACTTTTTCACATAAGGCCAGATAGATTTGGACAACTGAAATCATAATAAAAAAATAGTATTGCAAAAAAAAAAAAATCTGTTTTTCTATAAACATTTGTTTGATCATCTGATTCATTTAAGTGTAAAAAGGGTTTATAAATTGTTATTAGATTGATGTAGTACCCTTGTCTCACCACATTAACTGTCTTGTTTTGTACTGTTGTAAATAAAACTAAAATCTTCTGGAAATGACCAGGGGTCCGTTCTTCGTACGTTGCTAACTCAGTTAGCTGGATTTGATTGTTGTAGATTTGTTCTGATCTTGGATTGCTTCGTTCTTCGATGCACTGTAAAAAATAAAATCTTGACTTAACTCAAAATTTCAAGGCAACTTGCTGCACAGCTTTTTTGAGTTAACTCCACTTTTAACCCAATTTGTTCACTTAACTCAAAAAAGTTGTGCAGCAAGTTGTCTTGACATTTTGAGTTAAATCAACAACTTGGGTTAAAAGTGGAGTTAACTCAAAAAAGCTGTGCAGCAAGTTGCCTTGAAATTTTGAGTTAAGTCAACTTGTTGTTGATTTAACTAAATTTACTGAGTAAGGTCTCCCAACTTATATTCTTTTGTTAAGTTAAAAGTGTTTTGATAGTTTCAAAGACTTATTAATTTAATAAATGTGAAGTTGTCACATGTTTTGGGTTCAAAATATGTGTTTAAATTTACTGAAGCAGGTTTTCTTAATTAACATGTAATACAATGTAATGAAAAAGGCTGTAACTGAATGCTTGAAAGTTTCTTTCAAATTTTATTTTAAACCAAAAGGAACACACTACAACCACATTCATTGACTTTCAAATAAAAGTAAACTAAAAGAAACATGGCAAAATGTCTTTTACAGTCTAAACTTCACAAAACAAGGAAAAGAGTACAAAATAATAATAATAATAATAATAATAATAATAATAATAATAATAATAATTTGAAGTCTGAAAACAGCTCACAAAAGCAAAGTCATAGCAGAAGTTAAGTCTTAAGGGATTGTACCCTTGCAGAGCAGTGAGTGTCCAATTCCATGAACACCTTCTCAATCACCTCAAAAGTGTACTTCAGATTTTTTGGTACTGAAATCCAAGTCAAACTGGTCAAAGGCCAAACTGTTAAGCAACAGCAGATTGCAGATCGGGAGCATCTTGCAGATCGGGATGCTCCAACACAAGCATACAGTTTATGACACTGGTCAAAGTCGTAGGGGAGTCATCATCTTCAATCACAATAGGAACTCCCACTTTCATCCCTCTGGTCTGTCCGTCATCAGGAGTACTGTCCTAATAAAGAGTACAAAAAATCACTTTTGACATCCATCTTTATGTTGTTATATTTCTTTTTGTTCCATGAAAGTTTTGGATCCTACTAGATTAATGTAGACAAAATGTACAGAAAGAAACACCTCATAAATCCTAAAAATCTCTGAGCTATACAAGTTTGAGATGATCAGATAAAGTAAAATGATAGCCTGAGTTCAAATGAATAAGAATTAAAATATCTTAATAATGTCAACACAAACATTAACAGCCGTATTTTTGTAAAAGTGCCTGCAGAGAATCAATGCAACATACTCACCAGACATGTTCTGAATAGTGCAAATGATCCATCACGGATAAACACATCAAGATCTTCCAGGACAGTTTTCATTCAGTGAGCCACAATATTTGAAGTCTGAAAAAAGAAGAAGAAGCACCTGCGCTAATGTTATGCATTGTCACCTTTGATAAACTTTCAGGTATTCATAACATTTAACATTAGGGAGACTCTAATTATGAGAGAAAGATTTTGAAATATGCAATACTGTTTGCATAGAAAAAAAGATATTCAAGTTTGTGCTCAAGTGTCTCAGCATCAAATTTTTCTCTGTTCGTTTCTCTCAATTATACATGTGCACAAGGTGAAGTCCCAGCTTCAGGTTCACTGTTCAGCTCAAGTTCTACTTCATTCAAGATTTTCTCTGATTCCTTATGCATTAATCTAAAATCTTTGATGGTGTTATTTTTATGTTTTCTTGTTCTATGGCTGCTAAAGCTTGAATCTACATTTCTGTAAGGAGAAAAATACGATCTGTCTATTTCTTATATGTTTTCCAAGAGAAGAACTGTGCTTCAGAGCAGATCTAACTGAACTCGCACAAGTATGTTCATGAAGGTTACATTTATTTGATCAGAAATACAGTAAAAACAGGAATAATATGAAATATTACAATTCAAAACAGCTTTTTTCCCCATTGGAATGTATTTAAATTGTTTTATTTATTGCTGTGATGTAAAGCTGTATTTTCTGCATCATTACTTCAGTCTTCAGTGTCACATGATCCTCAGAAATCAGTATTTCTTTAATTCATTCTTAATGATCAAGAAACATTTATTGAGTTTTGTGGAAACAATAACTCCCCCCCCCCCCCAGGACTGAATGACAATATTAGACATTTTTATAGGCTAACATTCTTATTATCATTAAAATTGGCAAAAAAGCTATAACTCTCTATACTAAAATATCAAGAAAGTTTCCCATGATCAGATCTTCATATTATATGAGTAATGATGCAGAACATTCAGCTGAATGTCACAGCAATAAATTGCAGTTTTAAGTATAGTACATTCCAGTAGAAAACAGAAATTTTGAAGTCTAACATTATTTCACATTATTCCTGTTTTACCATATCAAATGTAGTATATTAATTTTGATAAAATAAATGTAGCATTGATTAACATAAAACTCTTTTAAAAACCAAAAAATAATACAGATCTCAAACTTTTGAACGTTAGTGCACACTGTTTTAAGAGCTAGTCTGACCAATTATAGGTTTGCAAGGAAATATTCAATAGTCTTTTGACTTTTTTTTGTTATATCTAATGAAATGAAGGGGGGGGGGGTATGAATAGTCTTACATAAAAAAGTAAACTAGTAAGGTATAACAAGCATTATTTTTTCCCCTAACTTCATACTTTGTTCTTAAAATCATTAAAAATACTGCATTGTAAATGTTTACTTACATGAAATGGCAAAGTTTGAGGTCTTGTGATGAAGTCTGGAAATATGTTTATCCAGGAGGATATTGAGAGAATGTGTTCTGAAACGCTAAATGCAAAGATTACAAACACATTCGTGGTGCAAATACTGAATATTATAAATACCAAGTGTCGAAGGGTTATTATGAATGTAAACCGACTTTCTAGAGTCTTACTCTTCTCCAGTCTCTTTGGCTGTGGGTAATAAACGGCTACAGTTAAGTTTGCAACAACTTATTTTATTAAGCCAAACTGCAAGACAGTACACGAAGTGCCCTCATGTACTTCTCTCACACCGTGTCACACTCTCAACTGTCCCACGGGAAACCCCAGGGAGGTAACTTGTCAGTTCCTCTTAACATAAGCAACATAACCAATAAATCAAATATCACACATGCAGGGATATAGACAAAATAATAATGTGATGTAAATAATAATTTAATAATATTCAATTATACATTTAATATTTCTAATATAATTAAATATATTTCATAATATGCAACACCTGTAATAAATAACAAATAAATGTAGTAAACTTAAAATAATACAAAATATATTGATTGTAGGAACTCAGGTTACAGGAAGACTTGCAGCTTTCTCACTGTCTCACGTTAAATAAACAACTGCACCAAGCTCTATGTACTTGTAACATCTGTACCACCGCAGCACAGGGAAATAAGATCTAGCTCACCGGATTACTGAGTTGACGCTTTGTCCCCACCTAGTGTGTCTACATGTGTCTACACTTTAACACTAATGAAGAGCACCTGTGTACCCCCCCCCCCCCCCCCCGTGTGTCTACCTATATATTCCGGTCGAACCCGTCGCACTTTGCTTGTTCTCTGTCGTGCACCTTCCGTATTGTTTGGATGTTCACTATCTCTTCTCTATGTTCCCCCAGGACTGAGCGGTGTCTGCAGGTGTGGTTCTGTTGTCATGACAAGGAGTCATCACTCCGGACCAGGTCCGCTGGCCTATGAGCCTGTTGGAGTGTCTTTTGTTTTTTCCCACCTGCAGACCCAATCTGGGGAGAAGTTATTGTGATATTTTGTTTTGGTTGTTTTTTGTTTCAAGGAAAAGATAAATAAAGCCAGTAGAAAAAAGATGGAACCTGCTTCTGCGTCCGCTTCCTTTGAGGTAGACGTGCACACACGCACACACGCAGGCATTCTGCATGCACACACACAAACACACTCATACATCACACACATGCATGCATACATACACCCATATTACAAATGTTTACACCCGCACACACCACACACACATACGTACACCCCTCTCTCATGACGCGCACACACACACAACAAATATTTAGGACACAAACTGACATTAGCCCTGTATAGCGTGTGATGTGTGCAGGTTGTGAGGTGCAACCGAGTGGCGATGGCTTTTTCGAGGTTTTAGCACACTCGAATGACACAGGTTGTGCGGTGCGCCCGGTGTGGGAATGGCACAGGGTGCTTGGGCCCGTCATCGTTGCTTGCAACTATATTTATTATTATTATTTTACCACATGACCCCTGGGGCGTTCCGTAGGTTCAGGTTTTTACATCACGTGAATCTCAACACTATTAAAAACTGTAATATTGCTAATTGTAAGTCCTGAGATTAAGATAAACATTAATTGGAAGTCAGGAAAATGAGAATCACATCCAAAAGAGAAAGGTAAACTTACCTCGAACACCACAGACGCCACACAGCGCAGCACCTCTGATTGATCCACAGCGTGGGTGCAGGGTCTCCAAACACGCATGCGCGGTGTAATGTGAAATTTAAACTAAACTTTAAAAGTAAGACTTACTTAATATTACTAGGTTTATGTGGAGTGACTATAAAACATTTAAATATTACAAGTAAATACATAATAATATTTAACTCTTTTCACTCAGTTAATTTATTACATGAATTAAATGTGTAGGTATGTAAACTTTTATTTAGGAAATTCTAGTTCTCCTTGAAATTTATTTTTACCATGTAAAAATTATGATGGTTAATTAAATATATTTTACCGCACCAAAAAGTAATTTTTTTCAGTGTAGCTATAAAATAAGTACGGTTCGTGTGTCATCTTACCGTGTCATGCTAGTGTTTTCCCCATGTACTTTGGGCACATACAGATCTTTTCCATCTTTGTTGCATGGAGCATCGTACCGTACACTAGGTGGCACTACCCATCCCCCTTTACTGGTTACGTTTTATGGCCTGTCTTATATCTTATATCTTATATCTCTATCTTATATCTCTTTCTGCTTTTCCTCACGCCTGTATGTATTGTCTCACCTCTGAGTGCCCTATGCCTTCTGACTCAATTACTGTAGCTTCTACTTTTTACTGAGTGCCCCATGCCTTCTCACACAACTAGCTTCTACTTTTTTATGATCTACATAGGATCCTCTTTGATTACTTCTGCATACTGGTCTTCCTGTTTATGTCTATATTTTCCACTAGGATTATATTGATTAATATTGTTATATTGATACAGACACAAGTATATTTTACTAAAATATTCTTACATTACATTATAGCACCCCCAAAGCAAGCACAAGAAAAATGAGTATATGTAAAATGAGTATAAATTATTATAAATGAGTATAAGGACATATTGACTATATAATGGGTATGATGTGATGAGTCTAGAGATGAGCGAAAGAACCTTCAGTAGGGCCAATTCATAAGGAAAAATTCCCATCTTGCCAGGTTTTTTGTGCTCGACAGTGCAATATCATCCTCCAACATCACCATAGTCTTGGTCTTAGATGCTTCCATGTAGATGTTGTCAAATTCAACTGTCCCACAAACATCAAATGCAGCCCAATCGTCATCAAACCTGGTATCACAACAAAGACCTAGTTTCAAGTGTTTTCCAAGGTGATGAGGACTTGATTGGAAACAACTTATCATCAACATCTAGGTAAAAAAAAAATTTCTGTTTAAGGTTGTGGATGCCAGTCGCCAGATCATTCTTAAGTCTTCCCATCTCTTCTTCGAGGTCTTGTCCACTAATTTTTTCCATACATTACAGCAGACTGAACAGGAAACTGTCCACCATGGGTCCCATCCTGTAGTACATATGTGTATAGCAGAAACAAAATGCAAATACAAAACACGCCCTTTCTATGAGTATACTTTTTGTAATATGGTTAACTAAAACACATTAAATGTTTTCATGCTAAATATATTGTAAGTATACATGTGATTAATAAGTATATGTACAGTTATTTGTCCATCATGCGGTGTGTTTGTCCATTTTTACATCATCTGAATTCAGGTTGAGTCCACCTCGCTTTCCTCGTATGGTGTCAACTGCCTGTAAAGTTCCATAAGCACCTCGTATTGTCCTACCTTTTTCACTTGTTTTGGCCAGTGGGATTTCACAACATGATATAACGATCAGTACACCCAGTACTATCAAGATAATTGGGCCAAACTTCACTAGCATTCCGAACCAGGTTGTAGGCAAAAGCCAATAAAACCATGAAGTCCATTCAGCAGTCTTTTTGGCAACTTAGGTGACTTGAATATGTTCATCCCTTCGTCTCCAATTAAGCTACATACCCCTTATTTAGGTGCTAACATTGTATCTAAAGCAAATTTATTTTGCATAGACATCACAGCGTGTGATTACAAAATTTCTGTTGATTATACCACAGAAGCTTTATCCACCTTGCATTTTTAGCAATTTGAACCCATGGAAGAAAGAATGTTGTAAATCCTGCTGCTACTCTGTTCACCACCTCATGTTCAGTTGGCACGCCAACCGGAACACCATCACAGAACACTGTTATGCCTCCTTCTCTATCAAATTCCTCCCATACCTTTAATTCATCCTGACCAACTTTATTTATGAAGTAACCTCATGTTTGCTTCTTTTATCGTTTCTGCTATGCAATCCTATTACAATCAAAATCTTCTCCTAGTAATACTGGAGCACAGCAACCACCCCATCCTTCTGGCAAGGTCTGTCTAGCTGAGGCTCAGCCACAGTACCAGAATATGTCAGCCAAAGGGATGGTACTATATCTCAAATCTGGTTGTTGTACTTTTACATTTTTAGAGCATGAAGAATCACTTGTTTTATTGTCATATATTTGGTGCATTTCCTTTTTATTTTTTTATTTTTTTAATTGGTTTTTCAACAACAAAGCAAGTCAGAATATAATTACAAGCATTCAGAAATAATAATAATAATAATAATAATAATAATAATAATATAAAAAAGACATTAAATTGTATTCTTTATAATTAAAGGTGACTTGTGCTCCCTTCCCTGTTTTCCCTATAAAAAAAATATAATAATAAAAAATATAAAAAAAGTAAAAAAAATAAAATACATAAATAAAATAAAAGTAATAATAAAAAAGGATAAATAACTAAAATAAATAAATTAAATAAAAGAAAAAAGAAAAAAAAAGGAATTGGGAGGGGGGGGGGGGGTTCATTGATCTATACCAGATGGAAATAACACTTTATTACTTTCAAAGAAATCTATAAAACATTTCCAGATCTTCTGAAATTTATACACTTTTATAAGTTTTGCCAGTCTTATTTTCTCTAATTGCAAGTATTGCATGACTCCTCTTAACCAAGCAAAGTGAGTTGGGGTTTTTTTCTGTTTCCAATTCAGCAGGATCAATCGTCTTGCCAGAAGTAGAACAAATACAATCATAGAGTGTTGACTTGTTGTTATCATCAAACCCTCCTCTTTAATCCCAAAAAGCGCCAATAATGAATCCGGCTTGACGGGTCTTTCCATGATGTCTGACAGAGTTTGAAAGATTGAGCACCAGTATTCGTATATCTTTGGACAATTCCAAAACATGTGTCCCACTGAGGCTTCCAGTTGACTGCATCTGTCACATGAAGAATCTATAGTTGAGAACATCTTAGAAAGTCTTTCTTTAGAAAGATGGAGTCTATGTAAAATTTTAAACTGAATAAGTCCATGTCTGGCACAGATTAAAGAGGAATGCACCAAATTTTGCGCTTGATCCCATTGTTCTGCTGAAATGGTTAAACTGAGGTCTTTCTGCCACGCTTCTCGAATGTATTCCAGTGAGACATCACTTTCAAACTGGGAAAGTTTCATCACAATCATAAATATTCCGCCTTTTATAGATGGTTTGTTCAAAAACAGTAAGTCCATTGGTAAATCTGGTGGTTCTTCAGGGAATGATGGAAAGTTTTTTTGGATAAAGTTGCGTATTTGCAAATATCTGAAAAACTGAGATTTTGGTAAGTCTGACTTCTGTTGTAGTTGGTGAAATGAAGAAAAGACCCTTTCCACAAACAGATCTTTAAATGTACATATACCTTTTTCATACCAAGTAGCAAATGACGCATCTAGGACAGAGGGAGG
>JAAGKR010013747.1:0-13254 GCA_011419295.1 Clarias macrocephalus
AGCCTACCTTAATGCGGAGAGCCTTATAATCCATATTCGCCTCGAGCCCCAAAATTGCTAAAGCCGCCACTGTATACTACCATCTCATATATTTGTGTCTAATACTGTTTTATTCAAATTTTACATTACATGCAGTTTGTAATTTACTTGCAATTGTACTTTTAAAATGTAACCTACGTATCTACAGTATAAGTATATTTAACTACTTCAGCAGTGAATAAAAAATTTGGTCTGGCTTTTAGATAAAGTCCTTTTTGATATAATTTTATTATTTAATTAATGATCTTATTATAAATACAATTCTTATTCTCTATATTCTTGTCGAATATAATCTTTCAGAGCAAGCATTGTGTCAGAAGATTCTGCTGAATCTCTTCTCACAATAGGATCACAATAGGTGTGAATTTATCAAATTGGGTGCCCTATTGGCAAATACTGAAGGGGGGTTTTAGATGAATTAAGACGACAGAGCGGACGTCATGGGCCTACATTTTATTTTCCTAGAAAAGTATCAAATAAATTAAAATAATAACAATAATAATAATAATAATAATAATAATAATAATAGCAAGTAAATCAGACATAGTTGGATTTGATACTTTTTGATTTTGATCCTCTTTTTTTTTTTTTTTTTTTTTTTTTTTTTTACTGTATGGACAGTAGCATTATACTTTCTTGAGAATAAACAAACCTGGTAGATTGTCTTGAAGGTCTTGAGCGGTGGAGGACTGGCCATATGGAGCACCATGAAACATTAATTTAAATGGAATTCTTATGCACACAAAAAAAAAAATCAAGTACACAGCAAAAATATGTTATATTATATTATGACATGAATAGATCCACTCATATCGGAGTGCGCTGTCGTGTTGGAAAAGCCAGCATATATAGCTTATATATTTGTGTGTGTAAACCTGCGGCTCGCACTTTCACTTTACAAAAGGCAGCGTTTTGATCAACAGGCTGATAAACGCGTGCGATTTATCAATAAAAATGCAGACCCCCCCTGGGGTGTTGATCAAAACGCTGCCTTTTGTAAAGTGAAAGTGCGAGCCGCAGGTTTACACAAACTGAGAGTAATTTTAAAGCACGATTTTGGGCATCTGGCACAGCTGGCACTGTTCTTTTATTGCTCTTTGTCAGGGTAAATCGTTCAGTGACAACCCAGTAAATTTCCTTGTACTATAAAATAGGTACATCATGATGAGTGTTTCTTAGGCCTTTCCCCAAACATTGATCACTCTATACAGCACCTACGATTTCATCAGCCTTTTGATCAAACTCACTTTCACTTTGCAAAAGGCAGTATTTATTGTTTAGTGTATATTTAAAGCGCATTTACCCAATAAAACATTATTATTTTAGGCTAACTTATAATACATTTTTGTATTCTCTTTTGTACTTTGTCTTTTTGCACACACGCGTGGGTGTGTTACAACAATAATAATAATAATAACAATAATAATAATAATAATAATAAATTCACAGCACTACTACTATGACTACTACTACTACTAATAATAATAATAATGGAGAAAGTGAAGTCAAAGAAGTATCATCATTGAAGTAGAGAAAAAAATGGAGAAAAAATGCATATCAGTATTTACAGTTTGAGCTTGACACGTTCATGAGCTCTGTCGCTTGCTGTCAATGGGCGCCTAAGAGATATATATTTTCGACTTCAGTAGACACACAATACTTCAGATTGAAACACGACTGCCTCCTACAGGTAATAAACGTAATTGTCACAGCTTCCCGAGATTCCTTTTCTTGAAACATGCGTTCTTAATGGCCAGATCTGTATCACGCATGCGCTTCTTGTTTTGATGCCGAGCATCACATGATCACAATTAAGCCAGTGGTTTTTCTCTCTCCTGCGATGCAAAATTGTGGGTAATCGTCTCTTCTGCTTGTTCTTAGTGCACGTCTCTTACTGGTATAATCAACACACGTGTACTGTTTACTATAACAGCGTGACGTCATCTTTTATTTTGAGTTTGTATGCGTGTGTACAGCGCACATTTACTGTTTATTTATTTATATTATTAGCACGCGTGTAAAGCAAAAGCCTCATTAGAGAGGTTAAAGATCCATTTTCTCTCTATATATCAGCCAACACTGCAGTTTGTGTTAGTGCGCGTCATTGCCTCTTCACACACACACTCCTCCTCCTGTCGCCTTCACACACACGCATTCTCTGCCTTACACAGAAACATTGCTCTGTCCCAATTATTTTTAAAGGTACAGTGCAGGTTAATTTCTTAAATTTTTTTATCTTACAGCAGTGATTCTGTTAGTCTGTGCTCATTTGAGTGTCGGAGAGATTTCTTGTTTATCTCCCCGATTAAAACAGTCTTTACGTTGTGTGTGAGAGAGGAGGAAGGGTTAATGTGTACAACAAGAAGAGGGAGAAGCGAGGGGCTAATTCCCACTCTCCTCTTACTTTAGCTTCACACACACACATATACAGCACCTGCGCGCACAAACAGAAACATCTGTTGGGATTTATTTTTTACTTTTTTAAGGTAAAATGGATAATTTGAGTTTCCATTATTTCTTATGGGAACATATTATTTGGTTTACAAGAACGAATTATGTTCATAAACTGAAGTTCCACTGTAATAATGTGATGCATTTCATATACAAATTACATTGTTTATGAAAATTTTTATTAATGCACATGTCATTGTTTAATCTGCAAGGTTTTCTGTTAGTATAGAAGTTATGCATCTGGAATACAAATATCTGTTTGATAAAAAAAAAAAAGCTACTTTTATTAACTTACACTTGGTATTGGGCTCACATTAAGCAATCAAACAATCAAATTTGCTGGATGAGGACAGTCAGGGCAATAAATATTTGAGTATTGACAAATGTAATACAGTGGAACCTCTGATTGCGAATAACGCGGTTTACGAGTGTTCCGCAAGACAAGCAAAGATTTTTAATAAATTTTGACTTGAAAAGCAAGTCTTGGTTTACTAGTGCAGAGTATCATGCACTCTTGTTTTGACACCGAGCATCACGTGATCACAACTGAGCCAAAGGTTTTTCTCTCTCTTGCGCTATTGAATTGTGCGTAATCATCTCCCCTGCTGGGTCTTAGTGCTCGTCTCTTACTGACATAATCAACGTCTCCCTCTCTGTTTCAGCGTGTCTCCTATGTGTGTGCGTGCACATAATTTGACACCACACACCGACACACGCGCATATACATACTCTCGCCTTTACACCCCACTTCCCGGCTTCACATGCACATACAGACTGCTTTACACATAAAACTCAGCTCTGTTGCGATTCTTTTCAAAGGTAAAGTGCTGGTTCATTTGTTTTTTTTTTTTTTTTTTACTTTACAGTAGTGATACCGTTAATATGCGCTCACGCGAGTGTCCATTAGAGAGATTTTTTTCCAGTTAAAACGGTGTTTCCGTTGTGTGTGTTTGTTGTGAAACTTAAAAAGCGAGGTGGGGGAATGGAGGAGGAGTTTTACATTGTAAGATGAGGCAAGGTAAGGGGCACACAGACACACACGCCGCCTGTGCGCACAAATGGAAACACTTATCTGTCTGTATTTATTTTAACTCAATTTGTTTTATTTTTACTTTATATATTGTATTAAATTTTTTGTGTTATGTATTTATTTTTTTGGGCTGTGGAACAAATTATTTGAGTGGGAAAATTCGATTTGGTTTATGAGTGTTTTGGAATACGAGCCCACTTCCGAACGAATTGTGCTTGTAATCCAAGGTTCCACTGTACATTGTTTTAAGCTGTCTATCACAGTGTTTAAATATTGTATGCAAGAATAAATAGCAAACTTTTTAATTCAGTTTGGTGTATTTGTGTTCAGTGCTGAAATTTACTTTTCTATGCTGTTCCCTTTTACAAAGTGACCAAAAACAACTGGGCAGTTACAGTATCTACCGAGTTCACTCTCAGAAGCCCTGTGGAGACAGAACTGCTCTGTTGGCACAAGGTGAACCCTAAACCAAGGTATTGTCTATGTTTTATTGTTATGGCTGATCACTGTACGTTATTTAGAGTGGCTATTTCAGCATGTCTTTAAGGAATGCTTATGGCCAAATAACACTTCCAGATAAAAATAATAAGCTGCCATGAGCTTGAAATGGGCCGGGCATTTTAAACTTTTATTTTAAATAACAAATAGTCTCCATGAGCATTTATATCAGGATGTTTGTTTGTTTGTTTGTTTTGTTATTCACTAATAGTTAAACTACTTTTAATGGTTTTCAACTTTTCTTCAAACTATAGTAAGAACTTCTGTACTAGGGTCTAATTGTACTCATGCAAATTGGCATAAACAATATAATTTAGTCTTGAATAATTTCATCATTTTACAGTCTTCAGTTCAGCTCCCTTGCAGTGAGAACAAATAACTTGTTTCATAGTAAACAGAGGTGGAAAGAGTACTAAAATTTTATACTAATGTAAAAGTACTGTTACTTCAGTGAAATTTTACTGAAGTAAAATTAAAGTACTAAAGTAAAAGTCCTAAAGTAAAAGTAAAAGTACTAAAGTAAAAGTAAAGTTACCATTATAAAAATCTTCTCAAGTAAAAGTAAAAAGTAGCTCATGAAAAAATTTACTCAGAGTAAAAGTTGCGATAAGGCATTCTAGCGTAATTCAAAAAAGATGAGCAGGTATTGTGCTGCCTTCCTTATAGTTTATCGGGACTCTTATTCTAAAGTAATTGTTTTAGGAGCACTGCCCTCTAGTGGCTGTTCAGCCATTTTTTTTTTAGTAAAAAAGCAAAAGTTTTCTTTTTATGCTGTTCCTGGGACACTATTTGTCTGGAAGTGACTGAAAGTTGTTATTTTCATGTTAAGAAGTGTCATTGTTGCTTTAGACATGAACAATTTACCTGACAGTAGTTATGTTGTGTTCAGCTTGTTTATTTATATTGATGTCTGTTTTTATGTATTTTCAGTTTTATAACACAAAAAAGAGAAGATAAGAGAAGAGAAGAAATTTCAATAAAATACAAGAAAAGTTATGCCTTGAAAAATTATTGGAGGTTCATCTCTCATGTTAGCTTGCTGTCTAGCTTTGCACAGTAACGCATTGTAAGGACAGTAAAGATATAAATCTCAAACTAGTTGTTTTTAACTGAAGGAACACCTTTGCATAATAAAGCTGTTGTCTTTCTTGTGCTTGAAAGAATATATAAAGTATACATATATGGCAGAAAGAACTAGATCCAGTCATTAACTGATGAAATAATGAGGTTTGTATTGCTTTACAAAAAAAATCCCCCCCCAGAGACTACAGAGTCCTGGAATAATTTAAGTAAGCTTAAATGAGAACACCTGAGATAACCCTGATTAAGTTGAGTATAAGCACATGCTGTTGGTCTGATGGTGTTCGTTAAAACCTGAAATGGACTACAAAACACTATTGTTGGTTTAAATCTTGACACAAGGCAATGGCAGAGGCAAAAAGAAATCGTTCAAAAACTTTAGTGAGTATGAAAAAACACTACTAAAACAAATTTTTACAAACTATCCAGTTATTGAAAGTAAAATCGATACTACTGCTAGTGAACAAAAGAAAAGGAGTGCTTGGAATTCAATTTGCAATGAATTCAATGCAAATGAAAATGCAACCACAAGAACTATACAACAACTTCAGGTGAGATTTCTTTGTTATTATCATTGCACATTTCTCATATTTATATTTTTGTCTAAATTTATAATGAATGATATTTGCCTGTATAGAATCTGTGGAAGAACCTAAAAATGGCTTTAAAAAGAATGCAGAGATAAGAAGACAGCGATTTATTACTGGTGGTGGACCACCAAATAAAGACAAAACTGATGAAGTGGGTGACTTGTCTGGAATAATACAGGACCAGCAACCTCTGGAAGGTATACCAGATGATGATCACTTGAACAGTTCAGATGAAGAACTGAGCACAAATGGTATGTAAGAAAGGAACTGGTTACTTCCTTTGGTACATATTCCACTCTGTCAATCTTTATTCTTCTTATGGATCATGTGAGTTTATTTATGCTTCTGTCTTTTTCACAGAACAGAGGAATCTGAACAGGTTGGAAGAGCCAGAGCACAGTGAGTGTGTGCCCTCCACATCTGCTCCATCATCCCTGACAAAAGATGCTGCTACCACCTTTCAGAATAGAGCAAGCAGGATCCATGAAAAGTTAGCCAGAGAATTTCATGAGCAAAAAATTAAATTTATGAAGGAAGAGCATGAAATGAAAATGAGAATTCTACAGGTTGAATTGGATAAGAAGTTGGAAGAATGAGGCATGATGCAAAAAAGATACAGTAAGGAGACAGGTGTGATTACAAGCCATGGTGTGTAAAAGATGGGTAAAAAATTATAATAAACAATTTGTCATTTACATATTCATGAGTGAAAGTATTTTATTTTACATTTTCAACCAGTATTGTTTAAGTGACTTAGTAAATTTTGCTGCACACTGTTTTAATTTTGTACAGAACATTATCAAGGGAAAATAAGCCATAGTAAATACATTTCATATTGAAATTCATCTCATCTAGCTGAAGTGCTGTAATGTGAATGCAGCTCTATGCTCAAGTCCTCTTTGGCGATTGGCTGCCTCAGCCACTGCCACATCTGCTTCATCCTAATCTTCCATTGGAGGATCAGGACAGCAGCGCTGCTTCAGGTACTTGTGCAGCACCGCTGTAGCAATGATCATTTTGCAGCATCTTCTTGGGCTGAAACGAAGTGTATTGCGTTCAACCATGCCTCTTGCTCGGATATGAGCTCTATTCTATCTTTTCTGCTCCACTGTTGTGGGATTTATGTACGGAGTGAATAGAATGTTACTCTGACCGTATCCACTGTCACCAAGTAGAAGTCCACTATGCTGTCCTCTCTGAAACTGAGCACACAATGAGGAGTTGAGAAAAATCCTTGAATCATGAGTTGAACCTTTCCAACGCGCTACAATGTTTGCAAACTCTAAATTTGGTGTGCATACACCCTGAACATTGATTGAAAACCAGTTCTTATGGTTCCTGTACTCCTCAGCATCAGGAGTTAATGGACACTTGATGGGAACATGACATCCATCTATACAGCCAATGAGACCTGGGAAGTGCCCATATTCATAAAATTGCACTTTTTAGTTGGCTTGGTCAGCAGCATCAGGAAACTTTATGAAAACACTCCTCAGTTCACAAATGGCTCTGCAGACTTTGTGAACTATTCTACACACAGTTGCTTCATTGGCACCACTCAAATTACCAGTTTCACGGTGATAGGTCCCGATGCCAAAAACCTCAATGTGAGCAGAACTTGGAGAGAACTGGGTAAAGACATTCCTCTCAGATCAGACAGGAAAGTGTAGGTTCTAGCAAAGATGATATCTCTAATGCATGTTGTTTGTACATGCGAAAGCGGTTTTGAAAAGCTGTGTCATCAAAGTAATCTAATGGATCACTCCTATCCAAAAGTACTCTTGCAGGCCTCTGTTGTGCACGTTGGTTTTCATTTAAATATTCCAAATATTCCATGCTCCCTCACAAACAGTGCTAAGCAGGAGTTAAACTTGCCTCCTTGAAGGATTAATTTAAGCTTCAATTTAGTCTTAGACTAGCTATAATCATCCTTCTTGCAATCAGCTTTGTTTAATCCAGAATAGGCTGTGACTATTTTAATCTATACCTTTGCAAGTTACTTTAAGTTAAGACAGCTCAAGTGGGCAGTTTAGTCTGGGACTAGGCTTAAGCCCTGTCTGTGAAACCGGGCCATAGACTTCTGAGTTAAGTTCTGAGTCATGGTAATCGTGTCGGACAAACCATTTATTATTTTAGTATTATTTTAAAAAATTCCCGTTACCGTGAAGTGCATGGAATCAACATCTGTTAAATTTGCCTTAAATCTGCCTTAAAAAAATAATTCCCTGCTTTTTTTTCTGACCATACCCTCTTCCTGTTTACTTTACTTTACTGGATTTAGCGCCACCAGAACACACATTTTTCGCCACATTGTCTTCATTGCCATGCTTCTGGAATTCTGCCATTGACTATGACTGTAAAGTTATCTCATGATTTTATTATGTCATACTCTTCAGGTTCTTGCCTGGCCTATGTTAGTAAGCAGAAACTGTGCCTAAAGTTATACAACCCTTGGGACTTTTCCCAGAGACAATCAGTTTTTAAAATTTTGCTTGGAACTGTTCATAGCCTGTTAACAAATAATTTTCTCTCTTCTTAAGGATGTGATAGCTGTGCATTTGGATTCTACAGTGTTATGATGCAATCTGGTCAGTAATGAACCCAGTCAACCCAGTAGGCCTTTATCTAATTAACATTATTAGAAAGCATGAACAGATTAAGGAACTTGAGGAAGTAACAACTCAGATGTAATGTTTCTCTGTTTAAGCCACTATACCCTCCTCGGAGAGCTTTATCAAATCAGCACAATCTTTTTCACCTCTAGGGCCATACCTGCCTCCATTTGAATGTTATGATGCAGAGCCTGAATCATGCTTTGCCTTTTTGACACTATGCACATTGATATTTGTGCCTCAGCCCTCTTTATTCCCAACAGAACAAGTCATGCTTATTTATCGGAACGGTAAAACGGAAGATCAAGACACAGGATTGTGAATTTGAAAAGGCAGAGAATTAGAAGTCATGCTTTGACCGATAAAGAGGCATCATGTCATATATTAGGCATTTCCCAAGGAGCAAGAAGTGTGGAGAAGTATGCGGTGGAATTGAAAACAATCGCTGCACAGTGGAATGAAGAGGCATTGTTTGATGTTTTTAAGAAGGTTTATGTCCTTTATTTAAGGACAAACCTGCTGTTTTTGACCTATCCAACAATATGAAAATGCAGAAGAAAAGAGTCTGAAAATCTGGAAGAGTCTAAAGCTATCCAACATTTCTGGGAAAGGCGTACAGAAAGAATGCAGAAGAAGAAAGGCACGCAATAGAAGCTTAAGCTTCTGCATTTCAGTTTTGTCACCCTATTCATCATCCCCTGTCACCCCTCATTCATTGCCCAGTTCACCTCCCATTGGACGGCAATCAAGTTACCTGTCTGTGTAATAACTGAGCAATAAACTGGACATTTGGATCAAACCTTCACTTGTGTGCTAATTCAAAGGAGCCAATCAGAATCAGAACGTCCCCTCCTCCAGCTTCAGATTGGCTGCTTCAGTAAACACAGAACGCAAACGTTTTTGCTTATGTTTCTGATACAAAAATAAGACCATAGTCAAAATATTAAAATTTAACTGCCCTGACTTTCCACCCTTCTGCTTTCTCTCCGAATTATTTCCTCGGGGATAGATGCTAAGAAAGTTTTATTCCAATAACCAAAATGAGGACTTGAAATCAATCAGCAGAAAAATCCTGCAACCCCCACTGCTCTAAAACAGCTAGATAGCACACACATTTATCCTTACAGATGTTACCCAACCAGAATTGGACTCCTACTGTTGTGGCACCTGGCAGCGACATTAGGGTTTTGCGTTTGCTAGCTTTACGCCACTAAGTGATGCTATAAGTAACCATAGACTGAGGCCCCAGGTCTTGGTTTATTTTCTGAAACATTTGATTAAACGAATGCATAAGCACAGTACTGAAATTACAGTACAAATTTAGAATTTAAATTTTGTATATTCATTTCGGATTTACATCGAATTTAACGAAAGTAAACTTTTGACTTTATCATGTGTAATTAGAAAATGTTTTGTGTCATCTAATACTTTGTGCGTGTGTTTTTTATTTTATTTTATTTGTAGTAAATTTATAAAATAAATGAAACTAAATGACCATAAAATTCAAACATAAACCGAAGTCAGTCCGCAGCGCTGGTGTTTTTGCATTCTTATGATAAAAATGAAATGTGGTATGCATATACAGTTCTAAGTAAATTTTAATCACTCTGAACATAACCCATAATTTTTTATGCAATTAAAAAAATTAATAAATAAAACTAGTTATTGCATTATGTTTCAAGACATCTTAATTTACCTTAGTTTACCAGGGGATAATTGATAATCAATGTTAATATTTTGACTCACCTCAAATATGGATAATCATCTGAAACATGTGACTTTACATGGCCACTTGCTCTAACGTTAACCTAGAAAAATGCTTACGTTTAAGTGTTTATGCTGAATAGTAGTGCGCGCTCACTGCATTACATGTGTGACGACTGTAGGCATTTTAATGTGGACACAATGTTCACCGCATTCTCCACCAATATATGTAGTGTTTCAACTCTAGGTTGGATTACGAGCATAATTTGTTCCGGAAGTGGGCTCGTGTTCCAAAACACTTGTAAACCAAATCATCATTTTCCCATAAGAAATAATGAAAACTCAAATTATTCGTTCCACAGCCCCAAAAATTAAATACCTAAAAATAATTAATACAATCTATAAAATGAAAATAAAACAAATTAATCTGCACTTTACCTTTTAAAAAAAGTACAAATAAATCCCGACAGATAAGTGTTACCTGTGTGAACACCTGTTTACAGGTGTGAATGGGTCTTACATATTCATGAAAGGTCGTAGATTATTCAGTGAAACAGAGGTTCTGGTGAAAAAAGTTAGGCACATCAGTCACTTTACCCCAAATAAAAGGTCTTTCTGAGTGTTATAACTTAGTTGTTCTACTGTCTACACACACCCAACACTTTCATGAACTTGTTTCTGTGTTCAAAACAATCTGCCAGGTCTGTTTATTCTCCTTTTTCTATGCTTTTCTGCTAAAGTTTGAAATTCTATTTTTTTTTGTGTGTGCAATTTGACATAAGTTTAAAAGTTGCACATGAATCTGACATATGTACATCAGCCACATTATGAAAGGCCAGTTTGTGCTCTACATAAATAAGGGAAAATGTATTAACTACTATATTGGTAAAGATTTGAAATTTACAGAATTTAAGAAGAGCGCCAAATCGCTGCAGGTCTTCAAAAAGGCCTCAGACCCCTAAGGGTTTTAAAAAGCTGATGGCTGGATTGCCCTGGTGACATCACATCATGTAGGCTTCAAAGCAAATGTCATCAAAACAAAACAATAACTTTACAATGTGTGCATGGGTGCTGCACTGAGGTTCAGTCTTCTATACGTGAACGATTCACATTCCTTGAAGTCATAAAGCAGATACTAAAATCTACATGTAAGTGAGGGGGTTCTGCTGCCTTACCTGTGCCACTTCTTGTAGAAATCTTGAAAAAGTCATAAAAAATTGAAAAACTTGCATATAGAACTTGAATGTCAAAGTAATATAAAACAAATATGATTTACCCCCCTAGAGGGCACTGTGCGCACATGTTTGTTTTTTGTTTTGTGATGTTACTTGTCTGACGATGTTTGTGTAAGTGTACTGTTTTGTGTCATTCTGAGTTTTATTTAAGTATTGTGCTGTGTGTTGTTTGTGTTTCCCTAGCCTACAGTATGTTCCCCTTAGCCTTCAGTGTGTTCCCCTTATCCTCCGGTGTGTTCCCATAGCCTCCAGTGTGCCCCCTTCTCGCCTTCTAGTGTGCCCCCTTTTTGCCTTCTAGTGTGTGCCCCCTTCTCGCCTTCTAGTGTGTGCCCCTCTCACTTCTCAGAGCAGCTCTAGGCCTCCGTGGCAGCTCTTAGCATTTGTGTTAGCTAGGAGCCTGTATGCCTTAAAGAGTCTGTATGCCTTAAAGAACCTGTGTCTTTCTCAAGAACCTGAGTACATGTTAAGAGACCGCGTGTGTGTTTGAGCACCCCTGTGCTAACCCGAAGAGCCTGTTTGTTTGTTTGTTTGTTTCTTTTTCTGCACTATTAAAGACTTTTTATGTTGAAACAACCCCTCTGTGCCTATGCCTGCCCTCTTTGCCTATGGCAATATCATCCGCCCGAACTGCCCATCATACCAGTTCGTGACAAGAAAAAACTAAATTTTTTAGTATGGTCATTGACCTTTATCTAACGAGTTACATATTTAATTACAGGTAATTATTGTAATTTTACACAAAATTGTACATAATTTATGAAAACAGAAAAATACACTATAAATCTTACAGTTTAAAAAATGTTTTTTTTTTTATTTAGTATTGAAATAATACGGAAAATAAAAGTTGATGTATTAATTTACAGAAAATGTAAATTCACAGAGATTTGTATATAGTTCGAAAAACATGCAAAAAACTGCTATAAAAAATTTATTTTCTGTAAAATCAGGATGTTAGGGACCTCCACTAGAGGTCACTGTTCATGTCTGTCTGTAGTTTTTGTTGGTCGACTCAGTTTCCCAGAAGGCACCTCAGTCAGGTGATGAGTGCTCACCTGAACTGAGGTGGCTCATTAAAGTTTCTATAAATAGTAGTTTGTTCTGGGAAACTGGGTCGAGCATTGTTGTTGAATGTTGATTATTTGTTGTTGAGTGTTTGTTTGTTTTTGTATATCCTATACAGTTATGTGGGCATTCCTTTTTGTTTCTTTAAGTTTGTTTTGTAACCTTTGTTTTCAGTGGGCTCTAGTTTTGTTTTCTGTATGTTCCTTGTTCTGATGGATTCATGGAGCTGCCTTGTTCAGTGTTTAGTTAAGCTGTGTCTCCTCCTGTGTAAGTTCTGTTCTATGTATCCCCAGTGCCTGCCTTCTTGTCTAGTTCTTTGTTTGTTGCTTTTCTTATCTGTTTAGGTGTTTGTAACCCCATGAGTGCTTAGCCGCTAGCAGGGTTAGCCGCTAGCAGGGTTAGCCGCTAGTAGGCCTAGACCGCTAGTAGGGTTAGCCCCTCGTAGGGTTAGCCTCCAGTAGGCTAGCCTCTAGTGGGATTGACTGCTAATGGTTCTGGTCGCTAGTAGGTTAGCTGCTAGTTTGGAATAGCCTCATGGGTACCCTGCTTCTTGTCTCCTGTTTCCTTTTTAGGTCAGTACTAACTCCATTAGATACTAACCCGGTTAGGTCAGCATCCTGTGTCTCCATATTCCGTGTAGCTACTAACCCAACTAACCAGTCTCTGTTTCTAGTCCCCGTCTCTCCGGTCCTGTCTAGTCCCCGTCTCTCCGGTCCTGTCTAGTCCCCGTCTCTCCGGTCCTGTCTAGTCCCCGTCTCTCCGGTCCTGTCTAGTCCCCGTCTCTCCGGTCCTGTCTAGTCCCCGTCTCTCCGGTCCTGTCTAGTCCCCGTCTCTCCGGTCCTGTCTAGTCCCCGTCTCTCCGGTCCTGTCTAGTCCCCGTCTCTCCGGTCCTGTCTAGTCCCCGTCTCTCCGGTCCTGTCTAGTCCCCGTCTCTCCGGTCCTGTCTAGTCCCC